>JAQQSU010000418.1:0-24558 GCA_028627135.1 Pseudochirops cupreus | reverse complement strand
TCTACATGCTCACAGAGCAATTCAGAAAGAAAGGGGATATCTGACAGCAAAAAACTCCCCTATCAGACATGCTGTTTTACACTTTGGCCTTGCCATCATCATCTTTAATTCCCTCCAGAGAAATTTCTTTTCTCTATACTATTTTGTGCCTTTTTTTCCTTGTTTGCTTAATCTCCTTGGCAGGTTTGTCTCCTCCAGTGTTCAAGCCATCAACTTCCAGACGACTGCTCAGTCTATGTACCCCTAGAATGGGACCGCATGAGACAGGGAGGGTTCTACAACCCTTGCCAGCTGGAAGCAGTTTCAGAAGCTGAGACCTTTCCCTTTTACTCCCAAAAGATTTGGGTCCCATTTGTTTGAGGGTGGAATGATGGAGTATAAGCCCTCAGAAGCCCCTTGAATTCTCCATGAATCTTCCCACTTGATCTGGTGTTTGCTTGAATCTCTGTTACCCTTTAAGATCCATCTTGCCTCCATGAAGGGATTCAGATTCAATCTAGGTGAAGTTCAATCTAGCTGAGATTCAATCTGACCTGCTTGTCAACACAAGCATCACAAATGCTTAGGCTCCTTAAGAATCTTCCCAATATGGCAAATCTTTAATAAACTTTGTTTTTATTTGACTGAAAAAAAAATCATTTTATGAAAAAGTTTTAGTTATCTTAATTCAAGTATTTCTGGTCACAGGAATTAAGGGAGGATAACATTTCAAAACATTGAATAATATTACAAAGCCCAAAGCATCAAAATTATTTGGTTCTGTATTTTAAAAAAGAGAAAATTAGAACAATGTATTAGTCTAGATAAGCAAAAATGAACAACAAAGCTATTGATAATTTCAGAGCTCTGCAAACTTGATAATATTAACAGATTCAACAAGGCTTATTACTGATGAGAAATGAGAAGAAGAATTGGGCTTAGATTAGAATTTCATAGCATACAGCACAATGAGTTCCAAATGCATATACTGACTAAATTTCAAATGTTGCAACATTACAAAATTGGAGGTATCATGACAACTATGTGCTAAAGGATTATTCTTAACCAAGTAAAGAATAGATGGTAAAAAATAAAATATAATTTTGTCTGCATTCAGCTAAAACGTTTTGCACAAATAGATGTTTTAATCTACAAGTAACCATATTAAAACATGCCACAAATCACTGTTAACAAAATAATTTCCAATAAAAACAATTATGATGTTTTATCTCATACCCTGAAAATAGGCAAATCAAAAAGAGAGAAATAGTGAAATCTGTTAAGTGCCATGACTAGACAGTCACACTGATACTATCAGCGTAATTATGAATTGGATGACTCTAATAAAAGATTACACAGTTAATACTCTGATACAGATAGTCCATACTCCAAGGAAGTCAATTGGAGAAAGATCTGATAAATACTAAAATACTTAAAGATTTTTTGTATATGTAAAAAAGAACTGAGCATCCATAGATTAGGGAATATTTAAATAAATTATGATAGATAAATGTAATGCTTTTATATTTAACAAATAAATTTTTTTTAAAAATGCTATTTAATTTAACATAAGCAATACCAAATATGAGGAATTTAGACAAACCTCAGAAGAATCAAATGATTGGGTATAATTTTCTAAGCAGAATAAGAAAACAATATAGGAAATTATAACAATGTAAAATAAAATGAAACAAATTTCTCTGTAATTATAATGAAAGAATTGGTCCTGAAAGATAATGAAAGAAAACCTTTCTTCTCTTTTTTCCCATTGGAAAGAGGAATTGCTAAGTTGTTTTTTTTTTAAGCTATTTTGGATGCCTGATGAAAATGATGTATTGTGTTTGTGTTCTCAGATCCTAGAATAATCTTTCATGCACAGTAGGTACTTAATAAATTTATTTCAATTGGTTGACTTTTATTTACCAAAGGAAAGCCTCATTCAGCAGGGGTAGGAAAGGCAACTGAATATATGTGAAAATATTTGTGATGTAAAAGTAGACAGCATCAATAAAAACCCAAGTAATTATATTCTGATATCCCATATATTTTGTTAGATATGTTTCAGGTTTCTATATAATGTTCAGAACATATTGTCTCTACACAACTGGTGTTGAATACAAGGCTATAAAGTTTAAGATGAAATTCATCAATCATTTTTGCTGCCATATTTCTCTACTGAACAAACTAGCCAATGAACGAAGGTCATATGACATTTGAGAATTTTGCTAAGATGAATGGGAAGAAGCTTATTTCTCCAGCAGAAACACCTAAAATTATTTCTTTAGGAACCCCCACATATATTAGTCCCATGAACTTCAAAATTACCTTTCACATAAGTGAAATGTATTTAATTTTGTCAAATTTGCTTTTAGAATGTGACTATTAAATATAGTATAGGTAAGCTTGGAAATCTAATTGAATATATTATTCAATAATTGCAGTGTAAAATTGTTCTCCATTGTAAAATTTATGAAAAATGTCTCCAGTACATTATAATTTGTGATAATTTTAAACATACAGTTTTTATTACAGTGAAGATATACAGTGTGTCATTTGTAAGGACATTCGGTACTTTTCATGTTTCTTATATTTTAATCCAACATATTGGGCACTGTCCTCAATTTGCAGTCAGTTTCCATGAGATTGGAGCTTATTTTCCACACTTCTTTTGTCTGAGGTGCTTACATAGCCTTCTATATATTAAGAGTAGTCAACATTACATTTTGCATTTCATATATGATTAAACTAAAGTATTCTTGTTCAGTGCTTAAAGTACAAAAGAAATAATTATAGCCAAGATCAGGTCTAAATTCCATTTGTAGTACTGGTATATTTCTTAGGGGGGGTGTTAACTTCTAACTTGCCTAAAATAGCTTTATGTATTTTTTTTTCACAGCAGAGGCCATATGAGAGTATTTATATTGCAGGTTTCCACATTCTAATGCCCAGCAGTTTTAAATATCAAACCCATCCCACCCTTTTCCCATCTTGGGGAACATTTTCCTCTACCAACTTTAGTGGAGTTTTCCAGTAGCAACTTCTTGAATGACTGACAGTTGGACATAATAAATTCCTACACTTTCGTATTTAATTCTTCTCGTCTTCTGAAATAGATGGTAGAACTTGAGCTATCGCCAGTTTCTGCTCCTTGTTTCACTTCTCATCCTACAACTTATGACATCACAATGAAATTTCCTCTAGACATACACAATCTCTCCCTTATGCCATCATGTGGAAATTTTTCCACACATACTTCTCAGTGATGTCAGCACCTCACCAACTGCATTACCTTCTGAAGGGGGGTAGGTAATGAAATTACATGTCTAAGAATTAGACAAAAAGGAATCTACTTTCTTGTCTCTCCTTAAAAATACTGAAAAATTTGGTCTGTTATGTGACTTTAAAAATCTTTTATGTTTTGGATTTTGCAAATTTATCTTATTTGGGGTTATGTATCCATGGATCCATTTGTTTGTTTGATACTAGGTCTCCCTGTCTTGGCCAAGCTGGAAGTGTAGGAGCCACTCAAAAGAAAGATTCCACTATTAATTGACTTCAAGTCACTCTGTTCTGACTTGAGTTAGTGAACCTCTCTTTGGAAAACCTGAGTCACACCCCGATTCCTATTGGCGCCATACAGTATAGACACCTGATCAATTTAATAAATTGTTTTCTCAGCTCTACTTATTTCACTCTGCATTAATTCATATAGATCTTTCATAACTGGCACTGCCTGGCAAATCTATTACCCATAAGCAGTTATGGGTTAGAATTCTAGGGTGGAGAGGAGTGCTAGAACTTTTAGCTTACAGGAGGCCTTTTTGAGTAAAGACAGTGACCACCCCTCTCCCTGGATCACACCACCTTGGAAACATTGAAAACTTGCAGACCCTCAGAACTAACTCTGAAAACAGCAGCACAAAAAAGCCTGAAGTTTGGAACAGTGTCTCCCCACTCACCATGTAAAAATAAGCCTTTTAGGATAATGCTAATCAGACCCAAATCCAAAAAGGATTCATAGATGAGTTGAATAAAAGCAATCAATAATTTAACTAATGATAATGACAATGAAACAACACACCACAATTTGTGGTATCTAGCTAACACAGTACTTGAAGAGGAATTTTATATCTCAAAAAGGTAACATAAATAAAATATATAGATGAATGGAGCTCAAATTTGTATAAAGTTTAAATTCAAGAACTAGATGGGAAAAATAATCAAAACACACAAAGAAAGAATTTGATCATAGAAAGCTACTGCTGTGGCAGGGAAGACCAAGATATGACCTCAGAAAAAGAGAATAATGTAAAAACAGCTAAAAACAAGCCTTTTAGGATAATGCTAATCAAACCCAAATCCAAAAAGGATCCCTAGATGAGTTGAATAAAGAGATAAGAGTGGTAGAGGAAAAAATTGGGAAGACTTTACAGAATTCCACATGCAAGACCAGAGCTGAGGAGAGAAATTGACATTCAAATAAAAGAGAATCATAAAAAGCTAAATATGATTGAGAAATCATGTAAGATTTCTTTAAAAGTTTGGTTTTTTTGTTTTGCTTTGTTGTTACTTTTCTGTATGGGAAGATATTTTCATCACTAAGAAATTTTACATTTCTAGGGCTCTTAGAGGAAATTTAATTAGAGAAAGGATATGGAATTGAGTTCATCATGTTGTGTTATGTCATATTATATATTATCTCCTTCAATATATTTTGTATTACACTGTATATTGTTGTATTATGTATCATCTTCTTCCAAAGAAGAAAAAAAAGTTGAGAAACAGGGATGCACTAGGAAAGGGGGAAAGGGAGAGGAAGAATGGAGAAAATTAATTCACATAACTGAGGGGCACAAAGAAGAATTTATACAATGAAGAAGATACAATGGGGGAGGAGAGTAGGCAACACTTCAATCTCATTTTCTTCTGAAGTGGTTCAAGGAGGGAAGAATATACATACACAAAGTTGGTTACAGAAATGTATCCTTTTTCACCACAGGGACAGAAGGAAAAAGGTTTTCTAAAAGAAAGTGAGGAGGGGAAGAGGCAGTGGTAACAAGTAATTAGACTCTTGAGAAGGAAACACTATAAAACACTAGATGATAACAAAATGAAGCAGAAAACAGAATCAAATAATGTGTCATTTACAAGGAAAATACTTGAAACACAAATTTACACAGAGAATTAAAATAAGGGGCAGAAGCACAATTTATTACAATTCAGTTATAACATAAAAGCAGGTGTAACAATCTTGATATCAGACAAAGCAAAATAGGCCTAATTGAAAGAAGTTATCAGGAAAACTATAGTTTACAAAAAGGTTATCATAGGCAGTGAATTAATATCAATACTAAGGGTATATGCACAAGTTAGCATAGCATCGAAGTTTTCAAAGGAAGAGTTAAGTTGAAGGGAAAATAGCGAAACTAAAAGAGTAGGGGACATCAATGCTCTCCCTCTAAGACCTAGATAAAGCTAAACATAAAATAGATATGAAAGAACTTTGGAAGATGAATAGAATACTAGAAAGTTTAATATGATTGGCCTCCGGGGAGTATTGACTGGCATTAAAAAGAACTATGTATTTTTTTTTCAGCTCTACAGGTCACCTTCACAAAAATTGATCAAGTATTAGAAGATAAAAATCTCACAAACAAATGCAGAAAAGCAGAAATATTATATGCATATTTTTCTGATCATTATACAATAAAATTATGTTCAATAAACAGCTTTTGAAATAAAACTTAAAAATTATTTAGAAATTAAATAATCTAATGTAGAGAATGAGTAAATTAAAGAAAAATTATAAAAGCAATCAATAATTTCACTGAAGATAATCACAATGAAATAACACACCACAATTTGTGGTATCTAGCTAACACAGTACTTGAAGGGAATTTTATATCTCAAAAAGGTTACATAAATAAAAGACAGAAAAAGGAAAGCAATAAATCAGGCATGCCACTAAGAAAACAAATATAAAACATAAAATCCCCAGTAAACTTCCAAAATAGAAATCCTGATAATTAAAGGAGAGATTAATAAAATTGAAAGTAAAAAAAAAATTTGGAGGAGGGGAGCAAGATGGCAGAGTGAAAGCAGGGACTTCCTTAAGTGTGTGTGTGTGTGTGTGTGTGTGTGTGTGTGTGTGTGTGTAGACAGAGGGCACAAGGTGAGTTGGATATGAAAGGATGATATCTAAAAATAAAGTTCACAGGTGAGAAAGGAATGTACTTGGAGAAGGAGAAAGGGAGAGATAGAATGGAGTAAATTATCTCATAAAAGAGGCAAAGAAAAGCTTTTAGAGTAGAGGGGAAGAAGGGGGGAGGTTGAGGGAATGAGTGAACCTTACTCCCATCAGATTTGGCTGAAGGAATGAATAACGTACACATTCAATTGGATAGGAAAATCTATCTTACCCTACAGGAAAGTAGAGGGATAATAGAAGAGGGAGATGATAGAAAAGAGGGAAAATGGAGAGGAGGGGAAATCAGAAGTAAAGATTTTTGAGGTGAGACAGGGTCAAAAAAATAGAATAAATGGGGATAGCAGGATAAGATGGAGGGAAATGCAGTTAGTTTTTTCACAACATGACTATTATGGAAGTGTTTTGAATGACTACACATGTACAACCTACATGAAATTGCTTGCCTTCTCAATACAGTTGGGTGAAGAATGTGGAAGGAAGAAAATGTGGAACTCAAAGTTTTAAAAATTAATTTTAAAAATTGCTTTTACATGCAAATGAGAAATAAGATATTCAGATAATGGGGTAAAGAAATCTATCTTGCCCTACAGGGAAATAGAAGGGGAAGAGGTAAGAGAAAGAAGGCAAAATTGGGTGAAAGGGTAATCAAAATGTACACTGTCTTGGAGCAGAGGGGAGAAGGAAGAGATGGGGAGAAAATTTGGAACTCAAAAACTTGTCAAAGTGAATGTTGAACACTAAAAATAAATTAATTGATTAAAAGAAAGCAATACAATTAAAGTAATAAATAAAACTACAAGGTAATTTTATGAAAAATGTAAACTAATGGTGGATTTGATTTCAAAAATAATTATACTGAATTACTGGTATTAAAAAGTATGAATCCAGAACCAATAAAATTAGATCAAAGCAATTACTAGGAGTTATTTTAATGTACTATATGTCAATAAAATTGACAGTCTAAATAAAATGGATATTTACAAAACTGAAAATTACGCAGATTATCAGAAGAGGAAAGAGAATACTTATATAACCTTATCTTAGAAAAAGAAATTGAAAAAGTCATAAATGAACTCCCTAATTAAAAAAAAAATCAGAAGTAGATTCCTGTTCCAAGTAATTTCTGTCAAGTATTCAAAGAACAACTGATTCCAATATTATGTAGAGTGTTAAAAAAAATAGTAGTAAATTAAGAGTCCCACTAAATTTATTGTATCAGACTCTCTGAAAACTTTGTGGAATTCTTTCTCACTGAAATCCAATTCAGCCACTAGTCAAGACTTCACTCTGTGATGTCACTTGTCCTCTTTGAAAATGAGTGACCAAAAACATCTGCTAGCTCCATAACGTAGAGATAAAAGAAAAAGAACTAATAAGTCAAAAAATAATCTATCACAGTACTTTTTTGTGGTTGCAAAGATTTGAAAACTGAGTAGATGCACTTTAGTTGGGGAATGACTGGACATGTTATATTTTATGAATATAATGGAATACTATTGTTGTTTTTTAAGAAAAGATGAAGTGAATGGTTTCAATAAAACCTCAAAAGATTTATAAAAAATCTAATTTAAAGTGAATTGAGGAGGATTAGGGAGGAATTTTCAAAGTAAGAGGAATATTGTAAAGATAATGACTTGTGCATGAATTTATAACCCTGATCAATACAATGCCCCTCACAATGGCTCATATAGATTAAGAAGTAAATAAAAGGAGCTGAGCCAAGATGGAGAAGTAAAGGCAGGGATTCCCCCGAGCTCTCCCCCAATACCTCTCAAAATACCTAAACAAATTCTAGAGCAATAGGACCCAAAAAAAAAAGATGGAGTAAAACAAATTTCCAGACCAAGAGAATTTGGAAGATTAGCAGGAAAGGTCTACTGCACAAGGCTGATGGAGGAGCACAGTTCAGTGCAGACCATGACAGCACAGACCAGGTCCAAGCAAGCCTGGAGCAGACATTAGGAGTGACTGACTCAGCAGCAGCATTGTTAGTGGCTACTTACAGAGCTCTTAGCCCATAGACAGTAAGTGGGGTCAAAAATTGGTCAGAAGGAGATTACAGTGACATTATTTTTTGCTTGCACTGGGGCAGGACTCTATTGCTTTGCTCATATTTATAACAGGGCCATAATCCTAGATGGCAGTCCCAGGGTGAGGAGGAGCACTAGCACAACAGAACTTGTGGCCACAGTGGAGGAAGGACACTCTTCATAGTTCCAGGGCAGAAAAGGAGTGCTCGTGGTCACTCATAGACCAGAGGACAGGCCAGGAGAGTAGTAAACACCTCTCATTATGTCATACCACCTTGGAAGAATTGAAAATTTACACTTTCCTGAAAGTACCTCTGAAAACAGCTGCACAAACCCCTGAAACTTGGGACAGCATACCCTCCACCCTGGAAGCAGAGTCCCATCTTAACAAAAAGTTAAAAAGTCAAGTAATAAGCTGGAGAAATGAGCAATAGTGGAAAAATATTCTTGCTATAGAAAGATATTAAGGTGACAAGGAACATCGAAGACAATAACAAAAGTCAAAGTTTCTACATCCAAAGCCTCCAAGAAAAATATGAACTGGTTTTAGGCCACAGAAGAGATCAAAAAGGATTTTGAAAATCAAGTAAGAGAAGTAGAGGAGAAAATATTGCAAGCACTCAGAAACAATTCAAGCACTGTGGAGCCAAAATCAAGAAAATACAAAATTTAGCAGCTTCTTCATTAAAGAATCATAGGGCTAATAAAATATTCTGGAAAGATAGGACTGCAACCAAGGATTATCTACCAAGCAAAACTGAGTATAATCTGTGGGAGGAGGGGTAATGGACTTTCAGTGAGATAAAGGAATTTTAAGCATTCTTGAGAAAAGATCAGAGCTGAATAAAAAATTTGACTTTCAGATAAAAGACTCAATAGATGCATTACAATTTAAATAGGAGAGATAAATCATAAGGGACTTATCAAAGTTGAACTGTTTACATTCCTACATGGGAAGATGATATTTGTAACTCATGAGACCTTTCTCATTATTAGGGTAGTTAGAAGGAGCATATATTGAGAGGGCACAGACGTTAGTTGAATACAAAGGGATGATATTTAAAAATAAAATTAAGGGGTGAGAGAAGATCATACTAGATGAAAGAGAAAGGGAGAGGTAGAATGGGGTGAATTATATTGCATAAAAGAGGCAAGAAAGTTTTTACAATGAAGGAAAAAGGAGGCTTCAAGGGGAGTGAGTGAACTTTACTTTCATCAGAATTGGCTCAAAGAGGGAATAACATCCAGACTCAGTGAGATATAGAACTCTATATTACCCTGAAGGAAAGTAGGGAGGAAGGGGATAAAAGAAAGAGTGTGATAGTAGGGAGGGCAGATTGGGGGAAGGGGTGATCATAAGTAAAACATTTTTGAGGAGGAGCAGGGTGAAAGAAGAGAGAGAATAGAATAAATAGGGGTGGAATAGGATAGAGAGAAATATAGTTAGCAATAGCAATGGTGAAAAAATTGCTAGTTTCTCTGATAAAAACTTCATTTCTCAAACATATAGAGAACTTGGTCAAATTTATAAAAATGAGAAACATTCCCTAATGATAAATGATCTAAGATATGATCAGATTTCATATGAAGTAATAAAAGCTATCTATAACTATATGAAAAAATACTCTAATTCACTATTGATTAGAGAAATGCACATTAAAATAATTCTGAGACCTTATTTCATACCTATTATATTAACTAATGTAATTGACAAATGTTGGAGGGAATGTTGGAAAAACAAAACATTAATGAATTGGTGGAGTTGTAAACTGCTTCAACCATTCTGTAGAGTAATTTGGAACTATGGTCAAAGGCTTATAAATTCATGCATGCCCTTTGAGCTAGCAATACCACTACTAGATCTGTTTCCAAAAAGATATTTTAAAAAAGAAAATGGAACTATAATTACAAAAATATTTGTAGTAGCTCTTTTCTGGAGGCAAAGAATTAGAAATTGAGGGAATATTCATCAATTGGGAAATGACTGAACAAATAGTGGTATGTGATCCTGATAGAATACTATTGTACTAAAGGAAATGATGAGCATGATACTCTCAAAGAAACCTGGAAGGACTTATATGAATCAAGGCAAAATGAAATGTACTGTGTACAAAATAATAGCAATATTATAGGATGATCAGTTGTGAATTCTTCTCAACAATAAAATGATCCAAGATAACTCTGAAGGACTTATGATGAAAAATGTTCTCCATCTGAAGACAAAGAACTGATGGTGTCTGAATACAGATTGAAGCACACTTTTTTTTTACTTGATTTTTTGAGGGGTTTTTTTTTTTGCTCTATGTTTTCTTCCACAACATGACTATTATGGCTATGCTTTGCATGACTACACATATATCAGATTGGTTGCCTTCTCAGGGTGGGTGGTGAGGAGTGAGGAAGGGAAAAGATTCAGAACTCAAAGATTTAAAAAATGAATGTTAAAATTGTTTTTACATTTAACAGGAAGACAAAATACTAAATAAACAAAAAAAGTTTAAAAAGAACCATATTGAAAGCAGTTTTAAGTCAAAAAGGGGTTATTTCAGAACCCCTCACTGGAATTTCCTTCCCATTTTACTTTTTATGAGCAAGAACAACACTGAGAAAAAAAAATTCTTAATTTACCTTATCCTAGTCACACTTAGAAACAAAGGGTAGACCGTATTCCCTCTAACACTTTTGGGAATAGTAATAATCTTTTAATTCCTCATTGGAGAGAAGAGAAATAGGGTATTAAAATGGATTTTTACAAAATAATGCCAAATTATTTCTTGTTAGAGAGGTCCAGTAACCTCTATAGAGATATGTGACCACTAAATAACTACTTTCTAGTCTTTGCTAGCTTTTTCTCTAAAAATCTAGCATATGCCTTGAAGACCTTTATTTGGATGGTTTTCTCATCAATATTAACACATGAAGCATGAAATTTAGAGATCTGTGCTATAGAATAGTGTTCTCACTGTGAGAGATTCCTTATAGATGGAGATGTCCTGGGAATGCTACAGTTGGTGGATTATATTGTCCTGTTTATCTCAAGGAAGAGAGAAGAGAACATGCTTTTATAAAACAAGAGAGAAGAGAACAAGCTTTTATAAAACACCAACAGTGTGCCAGGCACACTGCCAAACATTTTTCACATATTCTCATTTGATCTTCACAACAACCATGAGAGACTAATGCAATTATTATTCCCATTTTGCAGTTGAAGAAACTAAGGCAGAAAGAGGCTGTAACTTGACTAGAGTAACATAGCTATTAAGTGTCCCAGGCTGAATTTAAATTCAATTCTTTCTGGTCCCAGGCCCAGTAATCTACATGTTGTGTCTCCTAGCTGCACCAAACCCTTAGAAGAAAGCCTAAAGGAGAGATCTCTAAACAACTCAAAATATATTAGCCAATTCATCTAAACAGTAAAGCCAAGCAAATAAAAAATGACTATTGTTCATATTATGGTATTTGGTTAAATGAACAGCCCACAGAGCTTTTCTATCAAAATGGACAAGAAACTGGACTCAGAATGAAGGAGAATGAGAAGAATAGCCTGGATTGCCTAGAGGAAATTGCAGAGCTCATTTAATGACCTCAATACTTCACCTGAAATGAAGGCCGATTATTTTAGTACCAGTATTCTACCAGTATTATATGTCTGCAAATCTTGATACTACAGCCCCCAAGAATTAAAATTGAGTATCACTTAGAAAGGACTGAAGAGAGTGAGCAGCAATTTTAAGTATTTTAACTTTGATGTTAATATGTTTTACCTTGTTTACTCTTTCTGTCTCCTATTGATGAAGATTTAATTACTATAGATTAGACACGTTTTTCTTACTTAGGAGATTTGAGCTGGATGGATTGAAGGAATTTTGCTTAAAAAAAAAAAGAAAAAAAAAAAGAAAAAACAGGGACTCTGCCATCTCAAAGATTGCTCTGGGCCAGACCTGACTCTGACCAGTCCAATGGTTCAAGCAATAGACCATTTAACATGTGTCAAAAGGTGATTTGCTCAACAATAGCATGGAAAGGATATGCACCAAGGATAGAGCATTAATTCAGTTGAGTGCAACTCTCTGCCTTTGCATTTGCTATGATAGCACCTACCAGTAGTGTGTATTATGATGGGCATCTAACTGCTCCTTTACTGGGTTACTGTCTTAGGTAACCACAAAGCTACATCAATAGTTCAAGACTTTCTGCTATCAACCAATTAAGACTCAAGGATGGTTTTACGGTATTTTAGGGGAAGCCTAACAATCTATGTTGTAAGGATCTTAGAATCTGTTGTTCCTATCACACCAATCATTTCATCTGTATGTATCAAGATAAAATTGATACTGATTAAATGTAAAATATTTCTATTAATTTCTTAAGTTAATATAAAATGTTAATTAAAATTAATGCTATTTCTACTGGAAATATAGTTCTGTATTTAAAACAGGAATACTTCTTAAACTGGATTTCTAAATGTATTACAAGAAAGTTAGTGTTTTACTCCTATCTCTTTTTTCATTCTATGGCAGAAATAAATTTTTAAAAACTGATTGATTTTGACACATCCAAAAGAGAACTTATCCTTTCCCTGTAAACCATACCTTTTCAAGACTTCTCTATTTCTTTCCAACACATCACATTACAATTCTTCCCTTTTCTCAAGTTTACAACCAAAATGATATTCCTGATTCCTTGTATTCCCTCACTCCACCTAACTCAGTTGTTTAATATTGCAGATTTTTTTCTTATTTCCTGATTATCTCTCATATTTGATGTTGTCTCTCTTCTCACAGAGCCTCTAACAACCTTTCACTCAGATTATTAAAACAGCCTAAAATTGATCGCCCTGCCTTAAGGCACTTCAATTTTTCCTCTACATGGCTGCTAGCATGATTTTTCTTAAGTATAGATGGGACCATGACATTCTCCTACTCAATAAACTTCAATGATTTCCTATTGCCTAAAATAGATAAAACATAAATCAGCTCCTCTGTTCAGCTTTTTAGGCCCTTCTCAACCTGCCCCTTCTACTATTCCTGCCTGATACTTGTTACTACCCTTTCTATACCTTACAGTGGAGTCAAAGTGACCTTCCCTCTGTTCCTTAAACATCACACTGCTTCTCCCATCTACGTGCTTTGACCTATCTGTCACCTCTCCCAGGTATTCACCTCCTGCCCATCTCTACTTCATAAAATCCATATCTTCCTTCAAGACATAGTTCTAGCTTTATCTGCTATGTAAATTTCCTCTGATTCTACCGGCTCTCTACTTACCCATCTTATAATCAAATTATTTTATATTTTTTCTATATATTTATTCTGTACAATCTTATATATGTACTTGTTTTCCTCTTACCTCCTGCCTTCCTAGTGTAAGTTCCTTGAAAGTAAGGACTGTTTCATTCTACTTGTCACTAGTGCCTAGCATAGTGCCTGGTAGCCTAGTCATTGCTTAATAATTGCTCAGATGCTCAATTGATTTCTCCGTAGTCAAAACATTTAGTCCCACATGTGTAGCGATGTTGAACACTGATGCATGGATCTGTAAAATTTAGATGCTCCAAAGTAATGGTAAGTGAAAAGAATATTTCTGCCCATTTCTTCCAGCCACTTTTAGAATTATACGATGTGCTTCTAAATGGGAAAGACTGAGAGAGTTCTTGGCAGGGTTTCAAATTCACTGCTAAAGTCAAGCTTGTATGTATTTATGTGAAGAGTTGCTTAGCCTGTAACATCAATATAAATCAGCTAATGTTACTTTCTATTGAATGACTCTGAAGGCCACTTAAGAATCTTTCTAAGTGGCTATGAAGAGGCAGCAATTGTGCATGCTAAGAATACTATTCTGTCTTCCCTATTTTATCCTGTAATACTTAATCCCCTAGAACTCCAGAAAGATTAGAGGGCAATGGAGACAAAGGAATAACTATACTAAGACAGACATCTATTGTATTTAGTCTAATATTCTCTTCTCACTGATGTCCCCAAAGGGCAGCTTTTGAGATGCTATACTTGATGGTCTTTGATATTAATTTAAAGTTAATTTAGTCAGTTATGGGGTATGCTAGATAGAAAATGGGACTTAGGAACACGAGTTCAAATCCTGCCTCATATGTTTATTACTTGTGCTACCTTAGGTAAGTCACTTAAACTCTCTGTGCCTCACTTCCTCATTTATCAATGGGGATGAAAATAGTAACTATCTCACAGGATTGTTGTGAGAATCAAATAAATTGACATACATGAAGCTCTTTGAAAATCTGAAAGCATTGAATACCATCTAAAATTGTGACCTATTGTTATTAATTTGTCTTAAACTTTTGTAACTATACAATTACTAAATTTGTCTGAAAGCTTTTAAAATCTATCTTCCTATACTACATCTTGAAAGTAGTGTGGGTTATTGTAAAGAGTGTGGAATTTGGAGTCTGGGAGATACATATAGAGTTGTACAACCCTCAGGGAGTCATTTAAGAATTGCACCATTCATGTTTTTTAAGCTGAATCAGCATAAATAATGATGGCCTGGTATCTTCAGACAACTTCTCAGGGTAACTTCTAGTGCTGTTTTCTGGGTCATTCACCTAAATTTTTACTCATTAGAATCTCGTGGATAGGGGTGGCTAGGTGGTGCAGTGAGTAGAGCACCGGCCCTGGAGTCAGGAGGACCTGAGTTCAAATCAGGCCTCAGACATTTCACACACTTACTAGCCATGTGACCTTGGGCAGGTCACTTAACCCCAAATGCCTTTCAAAAAGAAAAAAAAATAATCTCGTGGATATTTGTAGTTATTCTTGTTCATCGCTACACTGCCTTTTTCCTAGCTAGGATAGAGAAGGGAACTATACAATGTGTTTAATTAATAGAGATATCTTCCTTGGCCACTGAAGAGGCCAACTTCTCTTAAATTTATAGAGAATTTCCCAGAGCCCTGACAGCTTAAATGTTTTGGCCAGAATCACACAGCTATTATGTGTCTGAAGAAGGAAGTGAACATTGGTTTTCTTGGTTCAGAGACAGCTCTCAACCCATTCTGCCTTGTGCTTCTCAAGACTATGCTTTTGTATTTGCACTCTTTAACAGTGCCTTCTCTAAATGTCCTGATTGACTGACCACGTCAACATGCTGCTCAGTCGACTATGGCTCCCTATCATCCCCAAGATCAGTTACAAAATCTTCTCGCATTCAAAGCCTCTCATGAACTAGCCTCCTCCTCCCTACATTTACTACCTTCTTACATTTTGTACCCTTTCACATATTTTTCAATCTAGTGACATTGGCCTCTTGACTATTCCATGAACAAGACACTCCAGACACTCCATCTCTCAATTCTGGACATTGTCTCTGGTTGTCCCCTACCTGGAATACGCTCCTTCATCATTTCTGCTGCTTGACTTCTTTCAAGACCAAACTAAAATCACATATTCTGTGGAAATGAAGTCTTTCCCAACTCTTCTTAAGTCTAATGTCTTCTCACTATAATTTATATTTATTTGTCCTGTATAGAGCTTGTGTGTGTGTGTGTGTGTGTGTGTGTGTGTGTATGTAGTTGTTCTCCCTCATTAAGACTATAAGCTCCTTTACTGCAACGATTTCCTTTTTTTCTGTGTCCCCAGCACTTAAAATAATTTGGGGGTACATGGTTGGCACTATGTACCTATTGAGTCTCTGAATGACTGTATACCAATACCAGAGCCACAGAAGCAAGAAACAACCATGTACTTCATGAGAAATAGTTTTCTCTCTTTCTCCTCAATATTAGAGAAGCATAATCTGTACCTTGAAGATCATAGAAGCATAGTCTGTGTTTCTGAAGTTTCTTCATGTTTTCTGACATATCCCTTTTGAGTAAATTCAAATCAAATTATAACATACACTGTCTAAATTTTAACAGATAATTAGATAGCATTCACTGTCTTTGTAGTAAATAAAAGGCTACAATTCGTTTGAATGGTTACTCCGTTACTTTCTCCTCTCAAAAGTAAAATCAAGAAGCTTGAAAGCTTTAATAATGCCAAAAGGTCATTGTTTAATTTTTAATTAGATGAATTTTCGATTTAGCAGAGGAATAAAATGTCCACAATGAATAAAGTTGCTTAAAGATAAGTGCTTCAACTAACTAAAACTGTGGTAAAAGACATGGATTTCCATTTCTCTAAAAAATCAAATTAGGTAGTTATGTTTCAGAATATAAATGAACACAAAAATTAATTTGACTGTCTATGATTCACAGTCACTTTTTCAAATAGGCTAAGTCAGAGTCTCCTTATGTTAAACTTGCACACAAGGAATATATCAGACATGTCTTGAGGAGGTATTATCTCTTTAATTTTACAATAAACTGTGCTTTTTTAATATTCTGATTGATATTTAATTTATACTAAAGCAGAAAGTATTTCCTTTATTTTAGGATTTTTCTTTCCTTAAAAATTTCTTGCTTTTATTATTTTTGAATCTTACCTGATATTTTCATATACCTCCAATGATATGTTTTTCTACTTTTGGAGCTCTGTAGATAGTTTATTTTTATAATTAATTTCAAAAATATAAAATGCTGGTACCGACTAGGCACTTCAGCATGAGTCTGAGTTTGTTCATTTATTCATTCAGGCATTCATTTATGTATCTGTTTGTTTATTTTTGGTGGGGTTGTTTGCTATAGCTTTGCCACCTGCTCAGGTCTGAGTTTCAACCACCAAAGGGAATCCTTACCAGCTTGGGGTTCTCATGCTTCATTACAGTCAAATTATAATTTAAGTGTTCATCAATGTATTGTGATTATATAGGCATTATGTAAAATAAGTTGTCTCAGAGCTCTTTCCTTCTACCAGTGATCATAACTGTATAATTCATGTGGCATTTTTTTAAATGCATAGAATGAGTAGAGTTTTAGCATGGGGAATTGTGAGAAATTTACTAGAGTCTAGGAAGGGAAAAGTAGAATTATGTAGCATATCTGCTTATGAAATAATTGTGGGTACATCCTATGAAAATTTTTAATCCTGTCTCTTAAAATAATTAACTGTATTACCCTGGGCAAATATTTCACTTTTCTGGACCTTGATTTTCTCACCTAGAAAATGAGGGGATCGAATTAAACATTTTCAAAGGATCTCTTCCAGCTGCAAGATTCTATTCTATGATTTGATCTATCATAGGAATTTATGGCTATTGTTGTTTCTGTTGAGTTCTGGGGTTTTTTTGTTTTTGTTTTGATTTTGTTTTTAGAACACTAGGAGGAAGGAGGTGATGCAGGTTCAACAGAGGAATCAGGGCTGGATATAGAGGTTGGTGTGTTATATACAAAAATAAAATCTTAGAACTTTATATATTCTTTCTAGGGCTCAGTTAGTACATCCATAAAATGAGGGAGATTAGACCAAATTCTAAAGTCATCTTCAGTTTTTGGGTGATGTTCCTCTCATTCAATGAGACATGGAAGTTGAACAGATCACCAAATGGAGTGGCAGTAGAGAAACACCTTCTCCTTGGTCTCTCCTAACTCTTTAGCAAAAATGACTTTGACATCAATAAATCACCTGGTTATATTAGGGCAATTCTGTTTGCTTTAATTTTCAGTTGAATACTTATTCACCACATAAATCCAGGAGTACCCAACATCTATAACAATTGAATTTTCTACTTTTTGGAATGTAGAAACACTGTCAGCTATTCCCTTAGTAGCAAACTGTCTCCTTCACTATTTGTTTATAAATAAACATAACTTAAATATACCTCCCACTTTCTACTATAAATCAAAAAGATGAGAAGTCATTTAAAATATTATGGAAATTTCAGAGACTATGTAATTAAATTTCACTACACTTAATAAAAAGTCATTTTTTCCTCTCTCTGACTCACTGAGGAAAAAAAAAAGACAAATAAAATATTTGTTATAAAAATGTGTGGTCAAGAAAACCAATTCCCATTGATATATTCAAAAAAGTCTCAGTCTGTACTCTCTCAGATCATCCCCTCTCTGTCAGGAGGTGAATAGTGTGTCTCATCATAAGAACTCTGGAATCTCGACTGATTATTATGTTGAACAGAATACCTAAGGTTTTTGTATCGTTTTTTAAAGTTTTATAATATTGTATAAATTGTTCTTTTGGTTTTCACTTTACACCAGTTCACACAAGTCTTCTCAGATTTCCCTTCTTTATTTCTTATACCACAATGACATTCCATCACATGTAGAAACATAATTTATTCAGTCATTCCCCAAATAATAGACATCTACTAGTTTCCAATTCTTTACCACTATAAAAAGAGTACCTATAAATATTTTAACACACATGGGTCCTTTTACTCTTTCCTTGCTCTTTTGCATTACAAAACTAGTCGTAGTATTATTGGTAGAAAGAATCTATCCAGTTTAATAACTCTTGAGGCATAATTCTAATTTGCTCTTCAGTATTGCTAGACCTATTCATTGCTTGACCAACAAGACATTAGTGTGCCTATTTTCCCATAACCTCTGTAGCATTCATCATTTTTCTTTTTTTGTCCAACTGTACCAATTTAATGTTTTTCGAAGCTGCACCTCAGAGAATTTTTAGTTCACATTTCTCTATTAGTGATTGAGAGCATTTTTTCATTTTACTATTGATGGGTTAAATTTCTTACTCTAAAAATTGCCTGCTTATTCTTATATATTTTGACTAATTACATTTTTTTATAAATTATGAAATGACTCATATAATTTAAATCATTTTCCAATATTTCTTAGAAAAGAAATATTTATCAAAGAAACTTTCTGTAAAGATTCCTCCCTTTACTAACATATATTTGTGCTAATTTTCAATCCAATGTTTTTGTTTTTCCAAAAGCTTTTAAAAATTGATAGAAACCAAATTATAAGTTTTACCTTCAGTGATCCTCTCTATCTAGTGCTTGGTCATAATCCTTTTCTCTTTCCATAGATCTGGCAGGTAATTTCCAAACAATAGGCTACCATATCCATTTGCTTTTATAAGAAGTTTAATTCTTCTAATATATGCCATTTATCAGACTCCCTATTTCTTAACTTGTACCAAATTGTTTATATTATTATTGATTTACAGTATACTTTGAAATTTGGTATAGCTAGGTCCCATTCTTTCTTACTTTCCCCCAAGCCCCATTATTCCCTTGAGTTTCTTGACCTTTTGTTGCTTCAGAATAATTTTGCTGTTATTTTTTCTAGCTTTATAATCCTTCAGCAGTATGATTTGCATATAATGAATGTGTTATTTTATGTAGTATTATGATTTTATATAGCAGTTCTGCCTACACGTGAGCAATAAATAATCCTCCATTTATTTAGATCTGTTTTTATGAAGACAATTTTTGTAGTTGTATTTATAAAGGAAGGAAATATGCACTTATTAAGTGCTTACTGTGTTCCAGGCACTCTACTAAGTACTGAGGATAAAAATGCAAGCAAAAAGAATGTTCCAAGTCTCAAGAAGTTTACATTGTACTGATGGATGGCAACACTCAAAATAAAGCTAAAAAGCAGGGCAAGGGGGAAGAAGATACCCAGTGAAGGGCCTGGCATTGAACTTCAAGAAATCAGGATCACATCTTTCCTCATTGCTTAGAGTTAATACTTTGGTTCTTTTCTTTTCTTTTTTATTGTTATAGCTAACACGTCTAGCAATATCAAATACTAATTTTAATAATTAAAATGTCGAGGTTTTTTGATTTTTCATCCTGTTAACCTAGATAGTTTTTTTTATAACTATTCATACGTTCCATTTAGATTGTCAGCTTTATTGGCATATCATTCAATAAAATGTCAAATAATTTATTTTAATGGCTGTGAATTCATTTTTTTATTTTTGAAACTTGAATGTTGATATCTAAAAGAAATCAAATTATGAAATGGTTTATCTATTTTTTAAAAAAGCTTCAAATCATATTTATTAATTCTTTATTTTGCTGTCTGTTTTGTTAATCTCATTTGTTTTCAGGATTTCTATTTGATTCTTAATTTCTTTGTTTTCTAAGATTTGTCTTTTATTTGTCTGACAGATTTGTTGATCTACTCTTTCTCTTGTTTTTGAATAACATTTTTTAGATATATCAATTCTCCCATAAGGATTGCCTTCTCTGTCTCCTAAAAATTTTGGAATTTTGCATCATTGTGGTCATTTTCTTTAATAAATAAGATTGTTAATTATTTCTATAATTTTCTTTGACCTGCCCATTCTTAAATGTTTTAAATTACTTACTCTCTATTTAATTTTAAGCTACCTTCCATTATCTTTTGTTAATTTTTTTTATTGTACTCTGTAAGAGCTGTGTCTTATAGTTCTGTTTTTCTGTATTTACTTATAGATTCTTATATCCTAATAAATACCCAGTTTTTGTAAGGGTGTGAAACACAAAAAGAAATATATGTAGTCCTTTCTATATTTCATTCAATAATCTTCAGAAGTCTATCATAGTTATCTTTAGTCACCTCTATTCAGTTCTTTGACTTCTTTTTTTCTTTCTTTCTTTCTTTTTTTCTTTCTTTCTTTCTTTCCTTTTTGGTGGGTGAAGGGCAGAGCAATTGGGGTTAAATGACTTGCCCAAGGTCACATGGCTAGTAAGTGTTAAGTGTCTGAGGCCAAATTTGAATTCAGGTCCTTCTGACTCCAGGGCCAGTGCTCTATTCACTGCTCCACCTAGCCACCCCTTTCTTTTTTTTTTTTTTGATTTAGATTTATCTAGGGTTGAAAGGAATATATTGTGATCTTCCTCTTTTATTGTTTTAGCGTCTACATTTAGGTGATATGTCACTTGGTGCATACATTTTTAGGGTCAATAATTCATAGTGTGAAACTTTCAGCAAAAAATTCATTTTCCTATTTACTGCTTTTAATTAAGTCTCCTTTTACTATTGATTTCCTTGGGGTCATGATTGCTCCTCCTGATTTTATAAAGATTTTACTACAGTCTTTTGTTGTAATTGCGTTGATCTTGACATTTTAAGTGTGTGCATGTGTTTTTTGTAAAGAACATATTTTTTGATTCTGTTTTCTAATTCATTTTGCAATCCTCTTCCATTTCATGGTTCAATTAACCCCATTCATATTCATAATTATTATTTTTGATGGTATATTTCCCTCCATCCAATTATTTTACTATTTTCCTTCCGTTTTCTCTCTTCTCTCTATAAAGAAGTAAAAAGTGAAGGAAGTGATAAGTGAAAGAAGCGTGTGCTTTACAACAGTGCTCTAAATTTGGAGTAATCAGCTTCTGCTCTTCTGTCTTTTCCCTTATCCTCAGGCAGAACCCATTCACAGATTGTTATCTTTTTTATTATTTTCTTTTAACCCTCTTTTTTACACCCTTGAGTTAATCCTCCCCTCCCCAGCCCACCCCAGGACTAATCACTCTCTTAATGCCATATCCCTCTTATTCCATTCTCTCCTTTATCCCCTTTCTTTGGTATCCCTGTCTCTTATGTGAAATTCATTTCTCTACTCAAGTGTGTCTGGGTTTGTATGTGTGTATGTATATGTGTATATTTCCCTATTTTGGCCAGTTGACATGCTTTCCACCCGTTCTTCCCTGTCTGTATAATCTGCAACTGTACAGCACAATTATGTGAGATAATTTCTCCTTTACTTCCTCTCCCTTCACATTCTTCTAAGATTATCAAAAATCTAATGAAACTACTCCCAGGACCTCTACCTTATTAGTTTCCTTCTGTGACTCTTTATGGTACTAGGAATTGAAGGGAACACATTTATCATCTCCTATTAGAATGTAAATAGTTTATGATAATCACTTTTGTTATGATTACCTGTTCCTCTTTAGCATTTTACAAGTTTTTTTTTTATTCTTGTTCCATATTTAGAATTTTTTAATATAACATTGGTCTCTTCATTAGCAATGCTTGAACTGAATAGTGAGTGATAAGGATGCCAGTTTGCATCTATTCTTGCATCATGCATGAGGTCAGGACCTTCTGAGTGAGCCTAGAACCTCTTTTTGCCCTGTTACACTTTATTAATCTTGATTATTTTTCAGTCCCTGCCCTGAAATGTTTGATGAATTCATTTCTTGCTATAATCCCATCCCAAGTACCTGCCTATTTCTCTTTCTGTTTTCCTATGATAACCTTGGCTAGAAAAATGACACATCATGATGGCTTCTTTTAAAATTTTGATTGCATCTTGGTCTAGTATGTTTTCTAGATCTTTGTGGAGGAATTGTGGGAGAGAACACAGTTGTGCTTTTCTTGATACTTCATTTTCTTAGTTCCCTCCCTCGGTACTGAAAGTTTGACAAGTTTCTTAGGATAGTCAGAGCTTGTGTTCTCCTGGAATAGCCATTACAGATTCAGGATCACTCAAAGCCACAATGTAGCATATGAGTTGTACTTTTGTTAGAAATACTATAATTTACAAATTGTAAAATTCATTCTCAGATTATGTGTAAATTCTCCATAGGGTATCCACTAAGCATTCTGAGAACAACCATCTAGAGTTCTTTATCTTGTCATTTGTTCTTGCTACAGAGCCAGCCCATCTCCTTCTCAGGTCACACATCTCACTAATCACATGCTTCATGTCACTTCTTTGTAGGTCGTAGTTGGTAATATGTTGTAGTATCATGTCTATCAGATATTTCTCTACTATTCTTTGGCTGACCTTTCATTTTAATCCATTTGAAACTGTTATATTCCATGACTTCCAATTATACAGGATCACTGAAAGAATATTTATCTTAAAAAGATGAATCTTTCTTTTAAATCTGCTTTGGATCAGTTGATTTCAAGCACTATGAAATTTTCCAGAAGAAATACTGCACATTTGCCTTTTTCTGTTGAGTTCTGGGACCAACTTATTGTTTATTCCCACTGTGTATCCAAGATTTAAACTCTATAGATTGTCCATCCAAGTGCATATCATAATCTACATATCCACTGAGGGAAATCTTGCAAACCTGAGATGTGAATGGGCAATGTTTCACAAATTACATTCTGCAGAGACAAAGTAACATACTCAAAGGGGCAGAAAATGAAAAGTAGCCCTGTATATTGTTAGTTACCTTAAAATTTGAATTGATAGACTAAAATGCTTCTTAAAATGCAAAATGCAAGCAATTTGGAATGCTTTTTTAAAACTAGACCAATTAATTATGCTTCAAACATACATCAATATTTCAGGGGCCTATGATTTAATTACTCTGAATGGTCCATCTCCTAAAGCATGTAACAACTCTGTGATAACCAATCTTCAAAAGTTACTAAGGCTATAAAATAATCAATCTTTTTCCAACCTTGTGAAAAACTTCTCCAACTGTATCTCAGCTGATACCTAAAGAAAAAGACAATTCTTCACCAGGTTTGTATTGAAACCTTCTTTAATAAATCCTTTACAGAGCCTATCATAATAGGATGTGGTTAATAAATGTGTTGATTAATTGATTGAAATGCTTCTTTCCAGCAAAGTGTGTGGGATATATCTAAATCCTAAATGATTCCTTCAAAGATTAAACAGGAATAACTTACTTCAATGACCTTGTGATTATTCATATTATATTTGTCATAAGGCAGGGAAATATATGTTTGACATATATCATAGTGTTTGCCAGCATGATAAAGGAAGTTATAAAAGGAAGTTTACTTAAAAATTATTTGCCTACCTGAAAGCCGTGATAAAAAAAAAAGGGTCTAGACACCATCTTTCAAGAAATTATCAAGCAAAATTGCCCTGATATTGTAGAACCAGGGGGCAAAATAGAAATTGAAAGAATTCATCAATCACCTCTTAAAAAAGATTCCAAAAAGAAAACTCCTAGGAATATTATGGCCAAATTCCAGAGTGCCTAGATCAAGGAGAAAATACTGCAAGGAGTCAGGAAGACACTATTTGAGTGTTGTGGAAACACAATCAGGATAACACAAGACCTAGCAGCTTCTACATTAAGGGAATGAAGGGCTTGGAATATGACATTCCAGAGGTCAAAGGAGCTAAGACAAAAATCAAGGATCACCTACCCAGCAAAACCGAGTATAATACTTCAGGGGAAAATACGGTCATTCAATGAAATATAGGATTTTCAAGCATTCTTGAAGAAAAAAAGCAGAGCTGAACAGAAAATTTGACTTTCAAATACAAGAAGAAAGAGAAGAATGAGAAGGTAAACAGGAAAAAGAAATGATAAGGAATGTATTAAAGTTGGACTGTTTACATTCCTACAAGAAAAAGGATAATTGTAGCTCGTAAGACTTTTCTCAGTACAAGGACAGCTGAAGGGAATATGTATACATATACATATACATATACATATATATATATATATACACATATATATATATATACACATATATATGTACAAGTATATGTATGTACATGTATATGTATG
>JAQQSU010004179.1:0-14151 GCA_028627135.1 Pseudochirops cupreus | reverse complement strand
GGACACACTGGGATGGCTGTTTTGGGGCGGTGGGCGGGGGAAAGACGGGGAGAAAATATGTAACTCAAAATCTTGTGGAAATGAATGATGCAAACTATAATAAAATTTAAAAACAAAACAAAACAAAGTGTCCCCTCAAAAATTACCTTTCTCTGAAGGATTTTAATAGCGCTATCAGGAAATAAATCTCAGATTCTAGAATTCCAGGCTCTGAGTAAGAGGGTTTTGAGGGAGGGAGAAGCAAAGAAGCCTTTCTTGAAATTACTGTTTAGGTAGCCTATCAGGAAAGCCAACCTGGACTAGTAGGAAGATTCCCAAAACTTTTAAAGGCAGTAAATTGAATTTTGATACCTAGAATAAGCAAACCCAAGAAAGGTTGATGAAAGATTGCTGTTTCTAACAAGATGTGTCCAGTCATAAGAAGGATATGTAAAAACCAGTAGTAATGTGTTCCGAGGAGGGACGACAGTAAATGTTGGGAACTGTCTCCTGGGATGCTAAGCCAGGGTATTTAGGATGGACAGAACCATCCAGATCTAGGTAAAATATGAAATAGATGAAATCTTGCTTTGGCATCTTCACTTTTTAGTGTCCTTCTCACTCCTAAATTCGTTGGATCTCAACACACCAAATATCCAAATCTCAACCCAGCTATGCTCTTAACTGTCAAAGCTTTCCTCCTGAGTCCACTCCATCAGGCTGGGGCCAAAACTTTAAGCCTTTCAAGGATATTTACATTTTAATGAAGAATTTTCAAAGATCGGAAGCCCTAATATACAAAGGAATCAATCCTGTTTGAATTTCAGGCACCTTTGATAGTTGGTTGGGGTGGTGTCTGGAAGTCTTGCCATGGTCTGTCAATTCACACCACAAAGATCATACATAGGTCTAGTCTGCCTACCCTATGGTGGAGGGAAACTTACCCAAATCTAATTTCCTTTATAGAACTAGCATTTATGTGGCACTTTAAGGTTTGCAAAGTGTTTTATAAGCATTATTTTATAAGCAGCTTGGTAGTTCAGTGCATAGAGCACCAGCCCTAGAGTCAGGAGGACCTGAGTTCAAATTTGACCTCAGACGCTTGACACACTTACTAGCTGTGTGACCTTGGGCAAGTCACTTAACCCCAATTTCCCTGCCTTCCTCCCTCCAAAAAAAAATATTACCTCATTTTACCCTCAAAACAACTTGGGAGGTAAGTGCTATTGTGGCTCTCATTTTACAGATGAGGAAACTGAGGCAGAGTGACTTGTCTAGGGTCAAAAAAACTAGTAAGTTTCAGAGGGTTGGATCTGAACTCAGGACTTTTTGATTCTAGCTCCTGTGCTCTGCCCACTTCATCTCTAGGTGACACAGATTGACTAACATATTTTTGTTCTTTGGTCTCAATATCTCCTGGTAGAAGAAGACAGTGGCATTTTGGTTTAAGACTAGGAGCATTTAGGGACTGTCCCAAAGTAGACCGTATGTATAGCTGCATTAACATAATGGCAAAGAGGATTTCCCCAGGTTTGATGGAAGAGAAATGCCAGCTCCATTTTCATTATAAGTAGCAATGACTCATCCTCAGAAGAAGCCTCTTATGACTAACTTGCCCCAGACTCCAACCACTCTTAATCTGTAGCTGTCTATGTGGCCAATGACTCTTGTCCTGGAGGAGGGCAGAATACACCCCCATGAATATGTTTAAAGTTAAAAGTTCTTAAGCTTTTTCATCATACAAATCTCTCCAAAGTAGGGGTTCTTAACGTGGATTATACAGACATAGTGGGGAAGGAGAGGGGGGAATTTACGTATTTATTTTAATATAATTTGCTTCTTTTATAATCCCAAGTGTCTTATTTTGTGCATTTAAAAACATTAGTATGAGAAAGGGTCTATAGCAGTGGTTTTCAACCTTCCTAATGCTGGGACCCTTTAATACAGTTCCTTACAGTTATGAAGTAGCAACAAAAATAATTTTATGGTTGGGGGTCACCACAACATGAGGAACTGTATTAAAGGGTCACGGCATTAGGAAGGTTGAGAACCACTGCTCTAGA
This sequence comes from Pseudochirops cupreus, assembly GCA_028627135.1. Taxonomy (NCBI): domain Eukaryota; kingdom Metazoa; phylum Chordata; class Mammalia; order Diprotodontia; family Pseudocheiridae; genus Pseudochirops; species Pseudochirops cupreus. The sequence continues at coordinate 12,109 of JAQQSU010004179.1, read as the reverse complement.
TGCTTTTTGTTTTTCTAGTCCAAAGTCTGGACAATTCTTGACAAGTTCTGGAATTCAATTCAGTATCCTTACTTCTTACCCCCAAGGAATTCCACTATTCTAGGGACAGATCCAGGCCAAACTGCCACACCCCATTCTCCTTCACAAAGTGGCTCAGAACACTTGGGGACACCATGAAATCAATTCAATCATCCCAGAATTCTACCAGATTTAGTTCCATTGTTACTGTTATGAATCATAATGAAAATATCTGATATGCAGGATGTATTTAAATTGTTACAAACTGAACATAACCCACAGGTTGAGAACCGCTGGTCTACAGGCTTGACCAAACTGCCACAGTCAAGCAAGCAGACAATCAAACAAGCATTTATTCAATGCTTCCTATATGCAGCCAGATTCCATGGATAGAGTGCCAGACAGAAACATTCATCTTCCTGGGTTCAAATCTGAACTTAGACACTAGTAGTGGGACCCTGGGCAAGTCACTTCACCCTGTTTGCCTCAATTTCCTCCAAAATGAGCTGGAGAAGGGAACGGCAAACCATTCCACTATCTTTGCCAAGAAAATCCCAAATGGGCTCACAAAGAATTGGACACAACTGAAAACCACTCAGTAACAACAACAAAATATGTCAGGCACACTGCTAAGGGTTAAGGACACAAAGAAAGCTGCTGATGAGTCCAGGAGATCACATTTTAACAGAAGAGACAATTATGCAAACATGTTTCAATGTAAATGGCAGATCCAAGTCTCAAAAAAAGATAAGAATCTCTGCTCTAAAGATATCAAGAAATTCCTCCCGCCACTGCACACTCTTCTTCTATAAGCACCAGAAGATGAAGGCCCAAAGTTAAGCTCCTGTGTTGAGATTGTGTTGGTAATCTTGCCTTAACATGTGATGTTCAGGAAGCCACTGTGTTGTAGACTATACTTAGCACAGTGCCAGGCATACAGTAGGTGGAAACTAAATGCTGAATGACTGGAAAAATTGACTGTAGGCCCAACCCTCAGCTGTACTGGAAATCCGGAGTAGCCATCATTTTATGGATTTTAAAGTCTTTGGCTTGATGCCACTTCCAGTTGCTGCTTCTGTGGCAAAGAGCCTTGGAATTTATCTAGTCTGCCTCCACTGAAGGGATTCTCATCAAACTGTGTGACATGGGTAACAGCGGGATACCCACCTGTGTAACAGAATCTTAAAGGGGTCACAGTTTTCCTTCAACATTTACTGAGTTCCTCCTATGTGTAAGGCACTGGGCTGGGCGCTGTATGTAGGACAGAATAAGTTCCATGCTCTCAGTCTGCAACTTGGTAAGGGAAATTACATTGTGTACAAAGAAAAAGAAAAGACCAAGAAAACCACCCATTGAGCTCAGGGTGATGGGCATGGGGATATACTAGCTATGGGGCAATCTGGAGGCTAGAGGGCAGGCCTTTGATTCTGGAAGAGGCTGCCTCTAGGGGCAACAAGGTTGGGGTGGGGGGAATACCTAGGTGTCACAGTGAATAGAGCAGTGACCCTGGAGTCAGGAGGACCTGAGTTCAAAGCCCGCCTCAGACACTTAACACTTACTAGCCATGTGACCTTTGGCAAGTTACTTAACCCCAATTGCCCTGCCTTCCACCCCCCCCCCAAAAGAAAAAAAAATTAAAAAAAAAAGAAACTGCCTCTAACACATCTGGACAAAATCATACCATATGGATCCTCAAAAAAAGTATAAGAAGATTAACAGGTCCCTTCTGAGCTATACCAGAAGAGGACTCTTTGGGGGAAGTAGTTACTGAGTATCAGTTTTGTACTAGAGGTGGTGGGAGATACAGAGAAACATTGGAACAGTCCTTACCTACCCTACAATCTCATTGGGAAGGCGAGTCATAGACACACATAACAATTAGAGAACAACATAAGTCAGAACACAACCACATTCCAAAGCCTTAGGGGTCCATGAGTGAGACTAAAGGAGAGCCTCAAATACCAAGAGGTTCTTGGTGGATACTTACTGAGGGATCCCCTTCAGTGTTCATTATGAAAAGGACTAAAGCATCCAGGCAGCCTTTCAACACTGTTAGGGGTAAACCCAAGAAGGCACATACTCCTCAAAAATGTAGTAGAATAATGGGATATAGAACTTGAAGAGACATTAGAGATCGTTTACTCTAACTTCCTTAATTTTTGGAGAGGAAATTGAGGCTCAGAAAAAATACCTGGGAACGTCCATGGTCACACAGTTAGTGAGGCAGTCCTGTTTGAACCAAGATTCTCTGACTCCACACCTGTGTTCTTAGACATATCAATGCCCACAAGCGCCTCTAAGATTAAGGAAGCCCACACACTGCCTTCACAGAGCTCCTGCCCATTAACTGCCTCTTTTTTAATAAACCAAAATGTATTTTCCCTTTCTCCCATCTCCTCCAATGGGGAGGGGAAGGAGAGCAGTAAAACTCCTTGTAACAACTATGCACAATTAAACAAATATATATATATATATATATATATATATATATATATATATATATATATATATATATCCTTCATTGACTTATCCAAAAAGTGCATGTCTCATTACGCATCTTAACCCTCACCTTTTCTCAGGAGGAGCATGTTCCATCCTTGGTCCTCGGGGATCAAGGCTGGTCATTTTTATTGATCAGAATTCTTAAAAATTAACAGCTTATGATGGATGACGCAGAGAGTTCAGAAACACCCATTCTCCCTGCTTCATACAGACACACACATTAGACAACAGATACATACTCAAACCCACAACACTGGGAGTCTTCATTTGAAAAAGTTATACATCTCCCGTAAGGCAGGAAGCTCAAAAGACTGGGCTGCCTGAGCGAGCCTTTTCCATTTTCCACCTACCCACCCACTCCACTCCCGGCCCTATTTTCTTTTTCCTTCTCTCTTTTTCTTTGTCCAAGTCCAATGAAAGGAGCTAGCCCCCAGCTTCTATCCCCTATTTAGAGCTTAGCTTTTTTGCACATGCTCAGTTTTTTGGAAGGATTCCGGCGACTTTCCACCTCCCCAATCATCCCGCCCCCTGTTCCCATCCCCCCGTCCGAGATGTTGGCTTGCTCTGAGAGGAAGGAAACGACGCTTGAGAACACTGGACGCTACCCAGGATTCTGACGTGGTGGTCCTTTCCCCTTAGGAGTCTCTCGTAGTGAGGCAGAGATTACATAAAGAACTGGAGCGAAGCCCACTTCCCCGCTCCACCGGCACCCCCGGCAGCTTTTGTCCCAGGCAAGCGCTGAAACGAGAGGGGGGAAACCTCAGGTGAAGCAGGGAAGGTGCTGAGCTGGATATGCCCCCAAGTCAAAAAGAATATGGCCCAGAAAAAATGAAAAGGAGTCTGCGGCGGGCGGGCAGGCAGATAGGAGGGCGTGGCGAAGAGCTGCAGCCCTGCCCCAGGGTGGAGAGAAGGGAGTAGGACCCCGCCTCCGGCGAGTTAAGAAGCCCAAGCCCTCAGCCCGGGGAAAGTCGCTGTGATTGCAAGCTGGTCCCGGGCTCTCTCCCTTCTGGTAGAAACATGGACTACAAGTGTGCCCTTCGGGAGGAGACGGCGCAACTGGTGGCCGACTACCTGGATTACAGCTGCCGGCGGGAAGGCTTCCAGGAACGGCCACCTACTACCCCAGCGGCAGCTACGATGCGCTTGGTGGCAAAAGAGATCCGCCGGCGTTACCAGGACTTCTTCGAGTGCGCCCAGAATCAGCCACTCGACCAGTCTCCGGAGCAAGTCATAACCGAAGTGGCGGAGCTCATGAGCCAGGGCGAGTTCAACTGGGGCCGGGTGGTGGTGCTGGTGGTTTTTGCCGGGGCACTGCTGGAGATGGAAGAACCGCAGAAAGAGGAGCGAGTGCTGCAGCTGCAGAGGGAAATGAGCCGGCGCTTGACAGAAGAACTCTGCAACTATCTGGTGGAGAAGAAGGGCGCGTGGCTGCAGGAGAACGGAGGCTGGGTAAGGATAGGAGGCATCCTCCTTCCCCCGGGAGGGAAGACCGATTGACTGCTGGACGAGGGGAGAGGGCGAGGCAGTCGTGCCTCGCCACATGGCCTGAATGGGACCGGACCGTGGAGGTCAGACCCTCTCCTTACCCAGCCGGCTTTTTTCACAAAGAGTCACATCCTTTGAAAATTCCTGAATAAGCAACGAAGCCCCCCAGTGCCCCCAACCCCAACTCCCCTTTTTTCTTGAGGGAGTAGGGTAGGTGGGTGGGTGGTCTTCTGGGGCGTGAAGCCGTGTAGGTGGCCATGGGCTGTAGGAAGATTGTGCGGGGTTTCCAAGGTTGAGTGGGAGGCGGGGGAAATTCCATTTCTATCAGACGGGGAAGTTCTGCGTTCCGGCCGCGAGGGCTTTTTTGTAGGTTGGATTTTTTTTGTTTTGTTTTACGTTTTAACCGGATGCTTAGTTTCTTTGGGGGCAGGTTCTGAAAGTAAAACTCAGCAATTAGTAGACGCTTCTTGTTTTAAGGCGGTGGGGAGGGGGATCTAAAGCAGAAGTGGAGACGGTCTCGTCTCAGGGTAGATTGGCTGATTGGGTTAAATTTTTATCTTTGATTTCCCTCCGTCTTGCAAAAAAAAAAAGGAAGAAGAAGAAAGAAAAGAAAAAGAAGAGAAAACCGCAGGACTTTAGTTTTAGTCAGCCAGGGGTTTTTCTCGATTCAGTTTAGTCTGGATGCTGGGGGTAGATTAACTGGCTGGGCTCATTTTGTCTCTGGCTTTCCTCTCTCCCTCCCCCCAAAATGTGGCAGGACTTTTCTTCCACCCTCCCATGGGCTTTTTTGGAAGCTCTTATATCAGGCCTAAGTGTTTTGCCCATATATGGAAAGCTCACGACCAAAAACTTGGAAAATCAGCTGTGGGATGCAGTTGGGACTAACGATTCTAATTTACAATTTATTCTTGCTCGGCACACTTGCACTCGGCACACTAAGCACTTGAACTCAAATACTGCCTGTACCTCTTACTTTATTTCACTTCCAGACCTATAAAATTAGGGAGGGAAGGTGATTAGGCTCTTATCACCTAACCTGATCTTTATTTTGACTTCCAAAACCTTACACTCCTAATCCCTCCAGGTTCTTCCTCTCTGGTTCTCGTGGGTAAGTCACACACACACCCACACACACCACGCACCCCCACACGCACTCCCACACGCACCCCCACACGCACCCCCACACCCCCCCCACCCCCCCCCCCCACACCCACACACACCCCCAAAAGGGCAACTTGGCCTTTCTAAATATGGGATGTTTAAATTCCTACCTGGGAGTTACAACACCTGGGTTCAGTTCTTACTTATTAGCCACAGTGTCCTTGGACCAATTCCCTTACGTTCTTTGCTCACCTGTACAATGAAGGAACAGAAGACCTCTAAGGTCCCCATCCGCTGTCTATATTGTGTGTCTGGCCTTATTTCTGACACTTGTGGCTGAACTTACTTTCAGGTTTGTGTAGGGACTTTCATGTGGGTCACCACATTTCTTAAAGGATACCAAAAAAACTGGGGGCTGTTGTGGTGCTTTTCCTTGACCTAATCTGAATAATCAGAGACCTAAATTTTTTAAAATCCCCTCCAGAGTCCCAGTGTCTGAACATTATAGGCTTTTTAAATCATAAATGACTGAATTCAGTATCTAAATATATATATGGTGTTGCCAGGAGACTCGGAAAAGTAATAGGTGTTTATATAACTCTCCTACCACTAAGTTCCGCTAAACACTTTACAAATATTTCATTTGATCCTTACAACAATCCTGGGAGGAGAGGTGCTGTTACTATCCCTATTTGAGGAAACTGAAATAAATGGCAGTGATTTGCCCAAGGTCACATAGATGGTGTTCATAGGCTGGATTTGAACTCTAGTCTTTGTGACTCCAGGCGCAGCATCTTCTGCTGTGGGGGGGGGGGGGGGAGAGGAGGAGAAAAGACGTTTACTTTTAAATCCCAATACCTCTTCATCCAGCATCATTTCTAACTTGGAAAACATGGTCAGCGTTTAGGCATTTTACTGGGATTTGCTTTGAAAGAAGTTGATGGAAAAACCAAATGTGGCACTTACCTAAACATTAATGGGGGTGGGGGGGATTTATATTAGTTATTTGGCAGAAAATAGAGTATAAAGAGCAAAGTTGTCAAAGGAATGCCAAGTACAGCTTGTTTATGCAAACCCCTCTACCCAGCAAAGTTAAAATGCAGCCATCTGGAGTTTAATTGCTGTCACTTCTGATTATGCTGAATGGAGATGGCTGGAGCAGCTGCCAGCTTTAGCTTCTCAAGGGCCAACTGGGAACCTAATAACCGGGAGGGTCTTCAAAATAACCTGTCTTTTGTTCAGAAATATGCATGAAATTGGTGGGTAGCTCTGCTGATCATTTCATGTGATCACTTCTGATTACTCTCCTCTATATAATCATTATTTCTGGTGCAAATAACAGCATTCAGTGGAATCTTTTTTCTCCACTAAAGTATTCAGACAGTAAGGAGCTGTTCATTTTTTTTTTTTTTAGCAGTTTGGGGCAGCTAGATGGCACAGTAGAATGTTGGACCTGGAGCCAGGAAAACTTAAGTTCAAATGCTGCCTCAGATATTTTGTAGCAGTGTGACCCCTGAGCAAGCCTCTTAACCTCTTTCAGCCTCGGTGTCCTCATCTGTGATATGGGAGTAATACTAGTACCTATTTCCCAGGGTTATAATGATTATCAAATGAGAACTTGTAAGTTTTGCTAGCTGTTATTAGCTTTGTTACCTTTTATTATAGCATAACTTTTCTGCAATGGTGACTTTTAAAAATCACTCCAAATATAACCAAATGCCTCATAACCAAAGCAACATTTCTAATTTCTAATAATAATTTCTAATAACCTTTTACATAGAACACTGATATTAGTTTTCAGCAAATGTTGAACTCTTTTTTTTTTGAGGAACTGGGAGAGATAGACTAAACTGAACAAGTAAAATGCCTGCTATGTTCTAGGGATGCAAAAACAAACCTGATGTTTGGAGAGTCTAAAATAATCCATGCTTTCTCTTCTCTTCCCATCCAGACTGGCTTTCACCACCACTTCACCCAAAAGCAGTCTCCCCCACAAAGTGACCCAAGTAGTACTCTGTGCTGTATAATGGCTGCAGCAGCAGGATTTGGACTAGTGGGTTTAGCTCTTCTATTAGCCGTACGATAATGGATTTTAAACTCTTTATACCTATCTTGGAAGAAAAGACTTAAGAGATTTGGAAGAGGACCAGGTGCAGAAGAGAGGATGGCCTCTGTTGTCAATTACCATCTATTAAGATGATTAAAGCTGGAAGAGGAAACCAGATGAACATGGAACCATCTCATCAAGACTGCTAAGGAGCATTTGAAAATGTTCATCTTTTGGTTTTTGATTTAGAAGCTTTGATCTTGAACATTGCCATAACTGATAAACTAACTGTTCTCTCTGATCAATGCTTTCTCCCCCACCCCTGTTCTCTTCTTAAACTGGTTGGCTGTTCAAAAGCTTTTGTGGAAGGGGGACTTGAAATGTTGGTACTTCATATTCCGTAAAAGTCATTTATGTTATGTCTTGTAAGGTGATGGAGCAAATGTCTTATCCAAGATTTCAAATGCCTTTAATAATGGGTATCTGATAACCTTTCCTTATGAAGTATTGGATGGCTACACTTTAGTAGAAAGTTCAAAGTACTCTGAAGTCTGGAATTTCTGGGGTCTTTGTTTCAATAGATCTTAATATATTTTCAAAGTATTTATCACTTTAGTGTAGCATCTTTTTTAATTCATTTTTTAAATAAGTCCTATTAAAACCATTTTCCTATGAAGGATGTTGTGTTTTTTAAAAACTGACTTTCTTTCTTAAATAAGTTTCTTTTTTTATATATTGATTTTCAGTTCCAAATTCCCTCCCTCTTTCTCCCCTCCCCCATTGAGAAGGAAGGAAATACAAACCACTAAATGAGTAAGTTTCTATATCCAGGGTTCTACTGCAGAAATTATAAGGAATTAATCTCTTGCTTCACAATTAAGACATAAGCCAAAGCCAATAACACTTGGCTTTCTTTCATTCATACAAATGCAAAAGAAAAAGCTTAGAAATGTTTAAAAATAGGTCTGTAGAGACAGTATGGTCTTCAGTTACCAAGTGAAAACCAAAGAGGTTCCTTCAAAGATTCAATGGGCTAAGTATTTAATCCGTAATGGAAGTTTTATTAATATTACACCATCTTGGAAGGAGCTTTTGGGGGGGGGGGTCACCTTCCAGAATCAAGATTTGAGGTAGATGAAACTACCAAACTCTACCAGTTCCCTTTTTAACCCCCAGGATCAAATATAAAATTTTTTTTGGCATTTGAAACCATTTACAACCTGGCTCCTTACTACTTTTCTGTTCTTATTGAGATGGTCCAATGGCAATGTCTACTTTTTTTTTTTACACATATGTCAAGCTTCATTTTTTTCCCCCTTCTAGTACCTCTCCCCTTAAAAAGAACAAAAATCCTTTGAAACAAGTAAGTGCAAAATGTCTACTTATTCCTTACACACTTCAAACTCCCATGCCTTTTCACTGGCTTACACTCGTGCTTGGAATGCCCTTGTCTCTGTCTGGTGGCACCCCTGCCCTCTTTCAAGATTTAGCTTAAAACCAAATGGTCTTCTCAGTCCCTCCTACTGGTATTACCTTCCATTAACACTAATTTTCATATTGGTTTCACCTATTAGAACATGAGCTCCTTGAGGTCAGATGCATGGTTTTTGCCTCTAATCTCTAGCCCCTTGCCTTAGCTAGACATGCTTGACAACATCAGTTGTACTGAAGCTCTACGTGCCTACCATAGTTACATTTTAGGATTATGTAAATTTTATCAGGAATCTGTAACTTATAGACTACAGGGGATATAAAAATTCACATATGTGAAGATGATGTTTTTGGACTCCTTAGCAATAATAAGGCATGTAGTTTGTTTTTAATCAGGTATGAGAGTGCTTACAACAGTATTGAGAAATAATTTGCATCCCAAGGAATTTTTCTTAGCACCTCTACTTTTTAAGCAGAAGAAAGAGTAATGAAACATTATCTGATTTCACCTGAGTCTTCTAAGTCTTGATCCTAACACATAGCAGCTGCCACTGATCCTAGGCAAATCACTTAATCTCATTGCAATATTTTTACATTTCAACAAACTTAGTTTCTCATGTTTCGGGCTAGATGTTGATGGATGTCAGTTCTTCAGGACAAGGGTTACTAGTGGAGTAAATAGAAATGAGTTTAGAATTAGAAAGCTTTGGGCAAGGCAAATCAAAGGAGGAAAAAAATTTCTGGACCTGGTATAGATGTCAGTAACTTTCAAAATGTGCTTGTTGAATCTCATCTTCCCCAATTCTGTCTTCAAGTGCAATGTCTCTTAGTCACTGCAGGGCTCATCTATAATCCCAAACTGTTCTTACAAAGAATCTTCTCTTGACTTGCCTGTTCTTTTCATAATATTACAATTTTCTCAAATTACCTGGCAGTATTTTCTAAATCTTTAAATGACTGGATGGATGAAAAAAGCATTTAAGCACCTACTGTATGCCTCGTGCTGTGCTAAATTCTGGGGATACGAATACAAAAGTTGAAATCAGTTGAAGGTCCCATAATCAAAAAGATTGAGGCCTAGATATTTTCTCCAGACTCCACTAACTCAAAAACCCCCACAGAAGTATTATGCCAGAGGTAGAGTAGTTATACCTCTCTTCACAGGCTAAGAAATAAGAATCCTAACAAGGTAATAGCTTTATGAATTAGCAGGGAAGAATACTAACCTCTAACAGGCTTCACTCAGCACCGGTTTCTATGTCCCAGTGGGGCATACTACCAGACCCACAGGCTTATCTAGTCACAACTTCCCTGCTGCTGCTGCAGTCTTTGCCAGCATGCTCTGTTTCTTAGATCACCCCCACTATGCTGTGGCAACAAGCGGTAAATTTCAGGCCTCCACTCTGCCCAGATATTTGCAAAAGAGAGGAGAGCATGTTCTGTCTGGAGAAGCCATGCTCAACCAGAGAACTAAAGAAGAAAGAGAACTGGAGTAGGGTCCCAATATTTGGAGTTACCCAAGGCCTGAAGAAGAGACTGGCATTTAGCTGGGTCCAATTCCATCCCTAGGAGACTGAAGCAAAATGAATTTCCCAATATGAGAAGAGATTTTGCGGTCCAGTCCCCTTTTACCTTGGCCAGAAGCAGGGTGTGGGGACCCACCATCCAAAGGGAAGGAGTCAGGAAATAATTGATAGAATTTATAAGGGAAAAAAGGGAATAAAACTGCCATAGAGCTCAGGAAAAAGAAAACTCGGTTAAAAACCCTAGAGCAGATAAACCAACTAAAATAATGTAATATGTCTACAAAATATCTGAAAGAATGAAAATATCTGTAAATATTACAAGACAAAGGAAATTGAACCAATACCTGGTAAAACACAGAACCGTAAGGATTGCTAAGATAGCTTGAAACTGCATCAAAGTGGTTCAATGACTTTTTAGAGATATTGACCATGGTAAATCCAAGTGACTCTTTGTCTCTTAGAAGAAATAGCTTCTGACCGGCCGTTTTGACTCTAATTGCATCGTGGGACTCCAGTAAAGATGGGGAATGATAGATACTTCTTTGCTCTTTTATTATTCTGACCTTGCCTTCTACTTCGCCCTAACTCCAACATGGAGCATGGACTCAATGGAAAAGGCTTGGGGAGCTCATATAACAAATCCATTTCCCTGTACTGGAAATCTCAGAGGCCACATACAATTTCTGTGCCAAAACACTCCTATAGTAAGAAGTTCAGAGTTCCTATGTTCTACACCATCAATAAAGTCAATATTATACTCGGTGGAAGAAATAAAGTATTATTAAATTTTGTCTTATTAATGCACACTTGTGGACTTTTTGTTTGCTTTCTTTTTTTTTTTTAATGTGTAGGCTTTCTTATGTGTATAAGAAGAAATTATCTATCCTAATCCCAATTCATATTAGACATTGAATGCTTTTTTTTAGGTCCCTCCTTGTTCTCCTGGTGTCACAGTAGAGGGTTTACTAAGACAATAAGTGTGAAGAAAGGGATCCTGTTCCCTTTTGTTAAAGGAGAACTCCCCCAGAATTGAACCCAGGCCACCCCACATGCAGAACAGAAAATTATTTAGTATTAGTCCAGCTTGTAGTCCAGCTCTGATGCCTCAGGCTAGAGGATAGTCTTCCCCTTGTGGGACCCATTCACTGAGAGATGGGGAGTTCTAGCTAGTGGTCTATTTTCATGTACACCCTCCTAACACCCGCCGTTCTTATCCTTAACTTTCCTCAAGAAAAGTCTTGAGCCTGGGGCTGCCTCCTACTGTAAGGGTCACAAAATAGTGCCAGATTGCAAATGGTCATGTTGAGACACAGGGATGTGTTTGAGGCCCGGGAATTGGTTGGGTCATGTGGAGGTCAGAGCGTATTGCCCCATCCCTGGCCAGGGGATGTTGCGTTGCTCAGAACTTTCTTGCGTGGGATGCCTGAGGTTCCTGATGGATGTCTCCACACCTTGGGGTCTTCATGCCATTGTAATTACAGTTTACCTCCCCTCTCTCAATCCCGCTCAGCTGGGCTGTGTCACATGTGGGGTGCGGATCTGGGCTAGATAAAAGGATCCAAGCCTTGGTGGGGTGGGCGGCTGAGAGCCCAACTTTAATAAACCCTCCTTTGAAAGGGTAAGTACCTTCTGCCCCTTAGGGCAGGGCTGCAGAACCCTGACATCCTACTGGAAACCTTTCCTAAAGATCCTCTCCCCCCCACTCCCTTTAATTCCTTATTCTAGAAGTTAACACTGTCTTCCTCTTTGAATTTGTATCGGGTTAGATATAAACAAATAAGTCTAGTTTGCTTGAAACTGAAATGTCATCCACAGAAACCAAAATGGATTCAAATTTTCAACGTACAGAAATTCATACTTTTCCATTTTGTAAAGCATTTGCAAGGCAGGAGAGTGTTGCCAATTTACTGTACCTTTGGGGAGACCTCTTAATGGGCATAAAACACATGGAATTCTTCTTTTCCCCCTAATAGGAGCCACTGTGCATATCTTTTTTTTT
>JAQQSU010004177.1:0-14152 GCA_028627135.1 Pseudochirops cupreus | reverse complement strand
GCTCAGTAGCATTCTTTTGGGAATCTGCTGGTGCATGGCATTACAGATAGGTTTTTGACTGAAAGACTATATTGAGGCAAAGTAGTAAAATGAACTGGAGAAGGAAATGGCAAACCACTTCCAGTACCTTTGCCAAGAAAACCCCAAAGAAGGTGACAAAGAGTCACACATGACAGAAAAATGAATGAACAAAAACAGAAGATGTTTAGAGGGAGATGATAAAATGGAGTATAATGAGTCAAAGAAAACATGCTTTTTAACTAGAGCATTGAGGAAAAAGCCAGAGGGCAAACAACTAAGAGAGAAACCCTCTGAGGTAAAAGAGAAAAGCCCTATATTGAAACTCAATCGATATTGAACACCATCTCTGCACCAGGCTTTGCACTAAGTGTTTTAGGACATAAAGACAGAAGTAAAATGGTCCCTGCCCTCAGAGAGTTTACTTTCCTGCATTCAGGTGAGACAACAAGCACTAGGTAGGTAATACACACAAAAGCAGCCACAAGTTTATCTTAAATAAAAAAGCATTCTTTGATTCTCTACCACCTGATCATTATCTAGACCATTAATACTCTTTAGCCAATAACAATAATTGATTACATAGCAATTGAAACAATTACTAGATGTACGACCCTAGAAAAGTTACTGAACCTCTGTGTACCTCAGTTTCCTCATCTATAAAATGGAAACAATAATAGCAACTACCCCACAGAGTTGTCGTGAGGATCAAAGAAAACGTTTGTAATGCATTTTGGAAACCTTTAAGTATGATAGAAATGGTGGCTATTAATATTGTTGCTACTGTTATCATTACTTTATACCTTTTCACTTGGGGCTTTATAATAATCTTGTTGTTGTTGTTGTTGTACCTGTGTGTGCTCTCTCTCCCAAGAATGCTATTAGCTACTGAGTAGCAGAAACTGTTTTGGGGGGTTATATAAAGAGTAAGCAGGATCTGAACTCGGGTCTTCCTACCTCCAAGTTTAGTGTATTATCCATTATAGTAACTAGCGTCCAGTAGGGATTCAAAACACACTCACATGCGCACACACAACACACACACACATACATAATTGTTTCTAATTTCTCTAAACCAGTGGTTCTCAACCTTCCTAATGCCATGACCCTTTAATACAGTTCCTCATGTTGTGGTGACCCCCAACCATAAAATTATTTTTGTTGCTACTTCATAACTGTAATTTTGCTACTGTTATGAATCATAATGTAAATATCTGATATGCAGGATGTGTTTTCATTGTTACAAATTGAACATAACCCACAGGTTGAGAACTGCTGCTCTAGACCTACTCACTTTTTTTTTTGGCAAGGCAGTGACAGTTAAGTGACTTGCCCAGGGTCACAGAGCTAGTTAAGTGTCAAGTGTCTGAGGCTGGATGTGAACTCAGGTCCTACTGACTCCAGAGTGGTGCTCTATTCATTGCACCACCTAGCTGCCCACCTAGTCACTTCTTGACCCCTTGCAATTTGCCCACTGACTTGATGGAATCTGTTCTCCCCAAGGTTACAATATATTAGTACACATTAGTGATCTCAATATTGTGAAATCCAATGGATTTTCTCAGCTTTCATCCTTCTTGACTTCTCTGCAGCATCTGACACTGCTCACCACCCTCTCCTCCTTTCTAGTCTCTCCTCCCTATATTTCCAGGACAATTGGTTGTACTCCAACCAATTAGTTGTATAAATTGTCATCCACGTCCTTTCCTTAACTTGTACGTATACCAAAGGTCTCCATCATAGGAACTTTCTCTCTCTAATATCTCTCTCACCTCCCATGACTTCAACTATCTTTTTATTTAGACAATCCCTCAATCCATTTACATAGCCCTCATCTCTCTCCCAAGTTCTAGCAAACATGGCTAACTATGTATTGGACATCCCCACCTGGATGTCCCATTGGCATCTCAAATTCGACATGTCCAAAACCAACCGCATTATTATTTTTTCTTTAAACCCACACCTCTTTCTAACTTGTTTATTTATGTCAAGGACAGCACCAGCCTTCTGACCTTTCAACTTCAGAGTCATCCTTAAATTTCATTCATTTTCCATCTCTCTCAATATCCAATTGATGGCCAAGTCTTTTCAGTTCTGCCATCCCAACAATTCTTACATCCATCCCCTTTTCTCCACTTACATAGTGATTACTCTAATTCAGACCTTTAACATCTCTCCCCTGGACTATTTCACCAGCCTCCTAATTGGCTTTTTTTTATTCAATTTGTCCCCCTCTTCAATCTATCCTTCAGAAAGCAGCTGGAAAGAGAATCCTAAAGAACAGGTCTGATCATCTCACCTCCTGACTTTGGAAGCTTTGGAAGCCCCCTATTATTCCTAGTATAAAATACAAAATCATCTAGTATTTTTTTAAAGTTCTTCAAAATATGATTCTGAATCGTTTTTGCAGACTAATCACACATTATTCTATCCCATGCACCCAACATTCCAGCCAAACTGGCTTAATTTCTTTCTTCCTATACAACACTTCATAGGCCTTAGTACTAGCTACCCCCTATGCCAGAAATGTTCTTTCTCCTCATATCAATTTCTTAGAATCCCTCTCTCTCTCCAAGATTTGGCTAAACTGCCACCTCCTCTGGTGGCACCAGTGAAATTATTCTGTATTTTTTTTCGATTTATTAATTTGTACATATGTTGCTTCTCTTCCTCTCCCCCAGTAGAATACTTGGGCCCCGTCCTTTATTTTTCTATTCCTAACACAATGCCTGACACATACCAGGTACTTCTTGATCTCTGAATGAACATGCTGCTGTATGTATACATGTAATATCCATATCATCTATTATATTGAATACATATATAATACCTGTGTAAATAAGTACAACTTGATTAGGTCAAGGCAGAACATCTCATTGAAAATGTTGATAAGCTCATATTTTCCTTATTTGTGCGACAATTGATACATACTATGATTCACTAGCTCATCTCCTCTAATAAGGTGGGTAATTGCATGGTCCCAATACTATAATAGCAGTGATAATCTAGCTATTATTCAGATTGGTTTAGCAGTGGAAACAAAACCAAACATGGCTCTAAGACATAAGATCCTGGCCTCTTAAAGGGTACTTCTTCTGCTGAAATAGTCGTGTGGTGTGTGACGTGGGGTTCAGTCAGCTGGGCTGGGGAGCACAGTCACGGCCTTTGATCAGTCTATCAAAGAGCAGCAGCAACAAAGACAGTCACAGAGCATTGTCCCATGACTTTTGGTGGCAGATATCTGGTCTAGAGAAATTAGTTCATCTACTTCACCTTCCAAAAGCACAGCAATCTCTCATTAAAAGAAATGCTAGGTCTTGGTCTCAGCATCTTTTCTCAGAATCTAGACTTTCTGTTGTTGTTTTTTGGTCATTTTCAGACATGCCTGACTCTTTGTGACTTTATCTGTGGTTTTCTTCGCAAAGATACTGGGGTGGATTGTCATTTCCTTCTCCAGCTCATTTTACAGATGAGGAAACTGAGGCAAACAGGGTTCATGACTTGTCCAGCATCATAAAGGTAGCATCTGAGATCAGATTTTAACTCAGGAAGATGGATCTTTGTGACTCCAGGCCCGGCACTTGATATCCACTGTGTCACCTTAGTATCTCAGTTTCTGAGTTCTTTTTATGGCAGCTGGTCTACCAGGCTTACAACAATGTAGTGAGCTACCAGAGAAGAGAGGAACATTGGGCTGAGGCATTTCTTCAGGCCCTCTCTTCAAAGGCCCACATAAGCAGTAATTCCAATCTAATTCATTTGAGTTTATAGGCTCAGAGTAAACTCAAATGCTTTTCTGAATCAGTCTGATGGGACACATGGGAGAGAAGATACAAGAAAACTCAGGATAAACCTGAGGAAATTTTACTCATACTCATAAATTGTTAACCTCAAGGCTAGAAGGGTGGGCCTATACCTCAGGTTAGAGACTGGAACAAAATGAGATTCATGCAATCCATAGACCAATACATATAAATCCAGTTCACAAAAGGTGGTTACTTAACCATCACTGGTGAAGGATGTTCTAAAATATGGTATAGATTGAGCTGACCATCCTTATGCCAGCGTTGATCACGTTGCTAGCCTGCTGGTCAGAAACCTCAAAGAGGAGCTGGGAATCCCGATGCCCAGGCCCTTTTGTAATCAGGCAACCAGAAAGCCATTCTAACATCCTGAAGCTATAGTGCCCTGAGTTAAGTCTCAAGCAATATTGAAAATATCTCTTAAGGAAAACAATCATCCTAACTTAAATAGAGGAACCCTGGGAGCTGTTTCTCCTACCACACCAACTATCTTCTAACATGTTCCCTTAGCATTTTCTGCAAATCCCACTATCTCCCAAGATGCCTTCCAAGAGAACTAAACCTCAGTATTATTTACACTTTTCATCTTTAAATTATTTTTCTCTAGCTTTTTCTACTCCATCTACCAGCATCCCAAGAAACTCTAATTTATCATCTTAATCCAATTTTATTATACTCTGCACTAGGTATGTAGGCTCGTGGGATACTATCGAAATTATATAGTTGCTTCCCTCATGAAGTTTACATTCTATTAGGGGGAACCAATATATTAAAAAAGAAGTAAATCCAAAATAAACACAATATTTTCTTGGTAGAAGGAGACATTAACAACTAGGAGAATTAGAAAAGGTCTCATAAGTAGTTCTTCAGCTAAGCTTTTAAGAGGAAAATAACAATAAGACTTGACATTTATGTAACAGTCTCAGATTTAAAATATTTTTCTCGCAGAAAACGTAAGTTGTCTGAGTTTGAGGATCGTCACATTTCTTATCATTGTGACTCCGGCATCTATATACATAGTAGGCACTTCAAGAGAGTTTATTAGGTTAGATAATTCTACATGGTATCATATCTATCCTAACTACCTTGCCTCTCTATTACACCTCCAAGTCACATCTAAACATATGTGTGGCTTGCAAGTACTACCATAATCTGGTTCCATCCTACCTGTCCCATCTTATTTCCCAGACCATACCTCCAGTCAGTTGCCTTACACAAAATGTGTTTCTATGCCCCCTTTTCCTTTAATTCTGTTTAAATTCTACCCACTTTGGAAGGTCCAGGCTCAATTTTATCTCTTCCATGAAGCTTTTCCTACTTATTTCAGCCACATTGATTTCTCCCTACTCTGAAAACCATAGAAGCCACATGAAGTGAAAAGTGCACTGGATTTTACTTCAAAACCCTGGGTTGAAGAGCTGGCTCTGGCTTTATAATCTTGGATAAGTATTCTTGCTTCTCTAGACCTCATTTCCTTACTTGTCAAATAAAAAAATGGACTGAGTTCTAAAATTCTTTCTGATTCTAACGTGTCTGAGTTCATCTCTAAAAAACTCCCAAAATAATTTTCCTAAAGTTCAGATTTGACCGTTTCAACACACACACACAGACACAGACACAGACACACACACACACACACACACACACACACACACACACACACACACACACACACACACCCTTGATAACTCCAGTAGCTATTACCTCTAGAACAAAATACAAATTTCTCCTTTTGGGCAACTGAAGTTCTTAACAATCTAGACCTTTCCAACTTTCCAGAGATTCTAGGCAATTTTCCTGTACTATTTCTTGCATTATAACATCCATATGTTTATTTTTTTAACTTGTCATGTTTTCTTTCTGTGACACCTATAATCCTTAAATTGCTTCTGTACATCCCGTCTTCCAGATCTGGATTTTTCATTGTTTGGAAAACATCCTATTTTTAAATATTATTGCTTTTTGCTTCTCTTCTTCCAGGTTGTTTTTTGCTTCCTTGTTTTTAAATTCCCAATCAGTTATCTTCTTTCTTGTTTCTTTGGTGAGAGTTGCCATCGTGGATCCAAGTTTGTTTGTTTGTTTTTTTCTATTACGCCAATTATTTCTACTGAGCATGCAAAAAATTCTGCTCTTGCCATAATTTTTATTTCTCTTTTAAAACATTCTAGAACATACTGCTATGGTTCCATGCTATCTTGGGAATCCACTGGGTCTTCTGCCTCATCAAGTTTTAATTCATTTTCATTTTTCTTGTAGTATTTATTCACAGATGCCTGGACTCTTTTACTTCTGGATCTGGAGACCATTTTTCCTTCTGTTACTAATATTTTTCCCTACCATGTTTTTTTTGTTGTTGTTGTTGTTATGCTCATAGTCTTTAATTGGATGTTCTTCCTCCTGAAATCATTGGTAATTAGTCTTTTTTTTCCTTGTTTTGCCCTGTTGTTCACTTCTGATTCCCTCCTCTTTGATGACAATTTCCCTGAGGACTGTATATCAAAGACTCTCAGCCTCCTCCTACACTGGGTAATTAAAGGCTCACCAGTCTAGGTCTCTGCCCCAAATGACTTCGGGAGTGGAGGAGAGAAGGGACAGAACTGGCCCCAAGTGGATGCTAGAGGCTTTCTCAGTGGCTTAGTCAAGTGCCACATAGTTCCCACACACACATGTACCTGCCCCCCATTCCCTCTGTTCCTCCATCTTCTGGCTAAGCAACACAGGGTCCTATCACGCCACTGTCACAGTCTGAGCAAATTTCTGCCCTTTAGGGTTAGGATCTTAGTGGCACTGGCAACAAGAAAAGATTAGGTTGTGTGTAGAGTTGAGTTCTGTGGTGAGCCCCATGGGTCAGCTATGGCCATGTGTAGCCTTGCTGAAGGGAACATAGTGGATGGTAGAGGAGGGGGGTCCTAAGTAAGTGGGTTAAGGATTACTGGTGTTTTCTACTATCAGTTCACTGAGTTTTTACCTTGCTTGGGTTCTTGGTGTCATATATCATGGAGACAGCTGAAATTATTTCATCTTTGGTACATAATTCCTATTTTGGAGAGGGTATAAATATCAGAGAAAATGTCTAGTTGTCTCTCTTGTTGGCCACATGAGTCTATGTTGCCTACTGTCTCTATGACCGAGTAATCCAAACACTCGGTGACTCAGTTTCTTCATCAGTAAAATGGGGATAATATCCATGAAAGATGTTGTGAAAATCAAATGAGATGATAACTATTTTCATACCCAAATGGCTACACAAAGACCAACAGCTGGACCCATCTTGCATTTGAGACATTATTTTAGAAGCTGCAATATACCTTATTTTAATTTCATTTATTTCTCTTTTTTTGCAGAACATTCTTTTCCACTAATCAAGGTCATTTTCACCCCTGTATTTCACAGTATTAGCAACCCCACATAATAATACACTGTCATTCAAGATTTAATGAGTATTGTCTCAATTCTTTCATCTGGGTCATCAAAAAGTTATTGACTTGTCTGACATCCAGGATTGACACCCAAGGGACACCATTCCCTACCAATCTAACACTGAGACGTGCAGACATGAAATCTGGCTCCTCTCCTATAACCAGTTGACCCTGTTCCTTTCACTATTCAATGAGAACGCTAGGCAAGCTGGAATCAAAATCCTCACTGAATCAATACTGATTCCATCCACTGCATCCCACTTGTCTATATATCTTGTCACTCTATCATAGGGGAGATTAAACTGACCTCCCAGCATTCACTCGTCAACATAATTTTCCCCTTAACAGAGCTCCAAATATCCAATTGATCAGGCCCCAGCCAATGCAGTAGCTTCATACAATGACAAGAGAAAGATTTTGCATAAATTTTCTCCAAAGTGTTACCAGGGAAAAAAATTTGCTGGAAGCCATATATAACATGCATTCCAAGGTGATCTGATTAAAATGAGCACAGCACCACAAATTATGTATTTAGAGGCTCTTCAACATGGCCAGGGGAGGCAGAAAATCTTTTTCCCCCTTCTCCTCAGGCTCAGAGATGAACCGGATTGACAGCAGCATAAAAAAGCTATATGAGCGGCCTCAAGAGCTGTCACTCCTGACTTTAGCACTCAGCATAATTATTACAAGGGAGCAATAAAAATCCATCCCCAAGTCTTTGAGCTATCCTGTGCTCTCTAAAACGAGCTGACAACTGGAGATGCATAGATTTGGAAGGCAGCAAAACTTAGAGCTTTTAAAAGCGCAGGCAGAAGTGCATCTCTAAGTGAGGGGAGTACATTAAAATTATTGGCCAGCCTATTATAGGAAATTTACAAGCTCAGAGAATTTATAGCGTTCTGTTCTATTCAATTCTTTCCTATTGTATGCTAACCCTCTTTTTTTTCTAATAAAGCTTTTCCTTAAAAAAAAGTGACCCAAATATCCTTCATACAACTTCACTGGTGTTTCACATAAAATCAGCATCTATGAAATGTTCTCACAATTAATACCTCATTGAATGTTTAGCAAACAGAACACTCAGTGCCTAATAATAAAGACGTAACGTTTTATGCTCCACAGGATGTTTTGCTGATGGAAATCTAAGATGCATAAAAATCTAGGTTGTTGCAGGATGGATCTTATTTACAACAAAGATGGCAAAAATGTTGGTCTATTTAGACACGTGAATCTTGCTGTACTAATGATGAGAACACCCTGGAGATTAGAGGTACAGCTCAGGATGGCTGTGCTTGAGCAACACAATATATTCCTATACAAAAGAATTCCATACTAGGGAATGAGTGCTGTGCCAGCAAACAAATGGAGAAAATGACCATTTTTATACTGTTTGTAGGTTTCTCTTTTACACCCATTCAGTCATTCATAGATCAGAACTGCCTCTGGCTTTCTCGATGATTTTTTTTAATCATCACACAAAGACACGAATGATATTTGCTTAATGTACTTCTTTTGCAAGGTACTCAATGTAGTTAAAAGAAAATGAAACTGTACATGGTCTCTCTTCACAGAGTGGTGACTCATTGGTTCAGAATGAAGCATACGTTGTCAAATATGGACAAAACATCCATTAATTTTGCTTAACTATATTTCATTGCCACAAGTCTAGCCTTTGGATACTTTATTTTATTTTATTTTATTTTTGCTTTTTGGAGGGGGGGAAGGTAGGGCAATTGGGGTTAAGTGACTTGCCCAAGGTCACATGGCTAGTTTTGTGTTGAGTGTCTAAGGCTGGATTTGAACTCAGGTCCTCCTGATTCCAGGGCTGGTGCTCTATTCACTGTGCCACCTAGCCACCCCTTGCTGGGCACATACTGGTTCAAAATACCATATCATCTTCTGTTCTATGCCCAAGCATAGAGTTTGACCAGATTTATTCCTTCAGAGACTGGCCTTTGGTGAAAGGAGGGTCCCTTTTCTCACATTCTTCAGTTGAAGTCCTCAACCCAGCAACCTCAGAGGGGAGGAGGGAAAGAAGGAGGTAGCTTATGGCTTCTCAAAGTAGGGGGAGAATAAAAGAGGCTGTTGTCGTACAGTTGTGTCTAATTCTTTGTGACCCCATTTGGGGTTTTCTTGGCAAAGATACTGTAGTGGTTTGCCATTTCCTTCTCCAGCTCATTTTACTAATGAAGAAATGGAGGCAAAAAGGGTTAAGTGACTTGCCCAGGGTCACACAGCTAGTAAGTATCTGAAGTCAGATTTAAACTCAGGTCTTCCTGACTCCAGACCCAGCACTCCATTCACTAAGCCACCTTCTTGCCCAACGAAAGAAATACTCAGTATGAATGAGGTATGAGGCAGGTATTTTATTCTCGCATACATAGGGAATACTAAATAGAATAGAGAACAAACAACAAATATAAACTTAAAAAAAAAAAGGTTAAGTGATAACTTATGACTCCTATTACAATCTGCTCAGAGACTAATATCAGTGCACTCACACAGCTCGTTACGTACCCAGGTATTGTCATCCTGTCTCTCCCGCTGCATGTATAGGTAAGCTCCCTGAGAGCAAGAATTGTTTTGTCTTCCTTCATATTCCTGGGACTAAGTACAGTGCTTAACACATCGCAATTGCTGACTAAATGCATGTTGGATGACAGACTATTGGTTTCAGCATCATCTCAGCAAAATCAATAGGACTGTCCTCTCCTCCCTTTACCATTCTATCAAGCAATCATTTTGTGGTTTACTTTGCCCTTCACTCCTTCCAGTGACATTCATTTTAATCTGATTCACCCTGTAGAAAAATGGAAATAGAAGGAGCAAAGAAAAGAGTGTACGAGTCCCAACAATCTCTTGGAATGGACCGGGGCCAGCGCCAAGGGATACACTACCAAGATCCAGAGTCCAAGTGAAGAAAGTCTCTTCTGACTTTAGAATTCTGAGATCTTCAGTGTCACTAAGAAGGCAAAGGTCTATATCTTCATAGTTACTTCCTGAGCAATTTATATTAATGAAGAAAAACTCAACAATGGGAGAATGCAATTAGGTAGAGTGTCGCCTTATTTAATTATTCTCAACCTACTGCAGCCCCTGTGGGTAAAACCTAAAATCCAGTAACCTTAAGACAATTTCTCAAAGCTAGTGGTACTTTGTAAAGATTCATGAATACAGAAAGAGCCAAAACTTCCAAACATTCCAGAGCACAGAGATGATTCAGGGGAAATTGGAGACCTGGCCCCAAGCTTATTCCTTCTTTTACAAACGTGTTCACTCCTATAGTCCAAGTACTTGATCTATTAAAAGCCTGAGATCTTGAAATGAAGAAACACACAAAAAGATGTCTGATGAATCAATTTGCCGCTATTCATGCAATTATTTTTCTTTCATATTTGAAAAATGTGGGTATAGGTAAAAAAAAAAAAGACAGCCTTCATAGCTGTCTTTAATCCTCAAAATACAATAATCAGTTAATTTTATACCTTTATGTTTGGAATGCTTCTCCCTAACAGACAATTCAGGAGGCATCAATCAATGGACCTCATCAAGAATTCCTTGGGAGTGAAATTAGGGCAACCCTGCACCTACTGAAGAAATATCAGAATTCTGCTGTCAGTATATAGCTCATTTTAGAGTAACTCCTATGACACCATCCAGTCATGTTGTAGTTAGATGGTGCTGTTGTTATTCATACTTCATACTCAAAGAGGACCAAAATGACATCCCAGTGTCAGTCAGGGTCAAGGTGCAGCGCATTTGAGTGTGGAAGATCAGTCCAATACAAGCTCAGAAGGCTCTACCATACGTCAGGCACAAATAGTCAGTTTTAACATTTGGTCTGATGATATTTGTTCTTCTCACGTTTCCTAGTGTCTACTATGCTAAACCACTAGATTGGAATTAGGAATATCTGATTCTTTGTTCAGAAGACCTTCCTCAGACACTTACTAGCTGTGTGTTCCTGGGAAAGTCATTTAAAACTCTGTCTTCTTCAGTTTTCTCATCTCCAAAATGGGTATAATAACAGACCTCTGTCTCCCAGGGTGGTTGTAAAAATCAAATGAAATAATATTTGTAAAGTACTTTGCAAAACTTAAAGCATTATATAAATGGTAGCTGTTTTATTATAATAATGTTGCTTAAGCAATCAGGAGCAATGGCAAGTAATAAGCTTGTGGGCCACATTTCTGCCATCAGCTGCTATAGTAAAGGATAAATATTCCATAGGTCTGTCAAATATGCTAATACTTTAAGTGCCTTTAAAATATCCTAGGTTCCAATGAGTCCTGGGAACAAATCGCCTTTAAGTCTATAAAAAATGTGTTAACATCTTCTTTTGATTCACAATTGCATCTCCTTCTGACTTTTGACAAAACTCAGTTTTAGAGCTAATTTTTTTTTCCAAGATAATAATATCTGGCATCTGTATAGCACTTAGCAGACATGTTGCTGTTGTTGTTGGTCAGTCATGTCTAATTCTTCATGACCTCATTCGGACTTTTCTTGGGAAAGATACTAGAGTGGTGTGCCATTCACTTCTCCGGCTCATTTTATAGATGTGGAAACTAAAGTCAATAAGGTTAAGTGACTTGCCCAGGGTCACACAGCCAGTGAGTATCTAAGGCTAGATTTGAACTCAGGAAGATGAGTCTTACTAACTCCAGGAGTGGCATTCTATCCACTGCACCACCTAGCTGTCCCATTTAATAGACTGCAAAGACACTATTTCAACTGATCTTGGCAACTCAGCAAGTCCAAAGGGCAGGCACCATAAGCCTAATCTTATAGAAGAGGAAACTACAGCTCAGAAAAGTTAATTGACTTAAAAAGACATGGTCATAAACTCAAAGAGTCAAAAGAGACCTTTAGTTTAACCTTTCCATTTTACAGGTGAGAAAACTGAGGCCCAGAGAGGTCAGGAGGCTGACCTAAAGTCATAAACAACTAGTTCATGGCAGAGATGAGACTTAAACAATTACCATTCTACTAGACTTTGCTGCCGCCACTGAGGTCAAGCAATTAGAAGAGGAAAAGTTCAGTTGAGAACCCACGGTTTACAGCCCCAATTCCAGGGCTCATTCCACCACAGAACTGAAAGAAAGCACTGATACAGCAGTTCTCAACCTGTGGGTCATGACCCCGTTGAGGGTTGAACAACCCTTTCATAGGGGTCGCCTAAGACCACTGGAAAACACATATTTCCGAAGGTCTTAGGAACCAAGACACCACTCCTCTATCTGTCTCCAGGTGGGTCTACCCACATGCAGATACGACCACATACAAGTATTAAAGGGTCACGGCATTAGGAAGGTTGAGAACCACTGCAGAGGTGCCATACCTTGCTTAATATGCCTTAATCACTTTAAACCTGGCTGTAACCTATCTTTTCCGGATTTATTTTTCATTATTCCACTTCATATACATGATTTTTATTCTAGATTACATATATGTATGTATCTATATGTATATACATATATATATATATATATATATATATATATATATATATATATATATATTCTAGGTTACTTATATACATGGTCTTTATCTAAATTAGTTATTACTTATGAACTCAATCATTCATCTCCCACCTCCATGCCTTTACATTAATTGTCCCTGGAATGCACTCCATTTTTACTTCCCCTTCTTAGACTCCTTAAAGTCCTTTCCAGGCTTAGATCAGGTGGTATCTCCCATAAGAAGTGTTTTCCTAATCTCCTTAGTTCTCAGGGTTTTCTCCCTGCTGGCTAAGGAAGGAAGGACTTACCTGCTTTGCTATTGTATCCTTTAAAGAAATGTAAGTTCCTTAAGAGTTGGGATTTTTTTGTTTTGTTTTGTTTTTCAATTTTCATGCCCAACATCCAGTAAAATTCCTACATAATAGTTACTTAAGAAATATTTATTAAATTAAATTCAAGTGAATTATTTTTCCATAGAAGATATCAGGAGGAGAATGAATGACTGGAAAATGAAAAAAGCGAATAATGTAAAGTCTGTTAGGGAGCAATGAAGAGAACACGGAACCTGAGTTCAAATCCCACTTCAGACACTAGCTTGCATGAAGCTGCACAAGTCTCTTAACCTCTGTCATTTTCAGTTTCCTTATCTATAAAATGGAGACGATAAGAATAATTCTGTCCCAGGTTTGTTAAGAGGATCAAATGAGATAATATTTCTAAAGTGCTTAGCAGAACTTAAAGCGTTGGACAAGGACTAGCTATTATTGTTGTTGCTATCCTTATCACCACCACCACCAGCATCATCAAGGTATAATGGACTGGTGCCCTAGAGGCAGCAAGATGATACATTGGATAAAACTCTGAGCCTGGAGTCAAGGAAGACCAAATCCAGTCTTAGACAGTTATTAACTAAAACATTGGGGAAGCAGGCATTCAGTAAATGCTTATTGCTTCCTTCCTTCCTTCCTTCTTTGCTTCCTTCCTTCTTTGCTTCCTTCCTTCCTTCTTTTCTTCCTTCCTTCCTTCTTTTCTTTCTTCCTTCCTTCCTTCTTTCCTTCCTTCCTTTCTTCTTTGCTTCCTTCCTTCTTTCCTTCCTTCCTTCCTTTCTGAATGGTAGATTGGGTATCCACTGAATATTAAAATAACCAGGGAAAGGTCTCTAACATATTGGGCAGACAATCTTTGGAGGATTTAAGGAAATGAATGACATACACACACTTGGCCGAGCCAAGATAGCAGAATGAAGGAGACTTTACAGCTAAGCTCTCCCAACATTACCCTCCAAACAACTTTAAAATAATGCCTCAAGGGGGCGGAGCCAAGATGGCGGCGTAGAAGCAGCAACATATCGCAGCTCTCACATAGCCACCGCAAAATACCCATAAAATAGGACTCTAAACCAACCCTGGAACTCCAAAACGCACACAAAGATACTTCCCACTAAAGTCAG
>JAQQSU010004176.1:0-14152 GCA_028627135.1 Pseudochirops cupreus | reverse complement strand
GGTGGAAGAGTATTAGGCCACAGGGTTCTGTCCTGGGCCTCTTCTCTTCTCTCTCTTTACTCCTTCACTTGGGTGATCTCATCAGCTCCCATGGATTTAAATTCCATCTCTATGCTGATGATTCTCAAATCTACCTTTCCTGCCTCAGTCCCTCTGCTGACTTCCAATTTCACATCACCAATTGCCTTTCAGACATCTCAAACTGGATGTCTGGTAGACATCTTAACCTTAACATGTCCAAAACAGAATTCATTATCTTTTCCCCTAAACCCTCACTACCTCCTACTTTCCCTATTACCCTAGAGAGCAACACCATCCTCCCAGTCCCTCAGACTCACAAAGTAGGTCTCACCCTGGATTTCCTCACTATCTCTTATCCCCCAGTTCTGAGCTATGACCAAGTCCTGCTGATTTCTCCTTTGCAGTATTTCTCAGATACATGCCATTCTCTCCTCTGATACTACCACCACAGGCCCTCATCACACATGGACAACAATAGCCCATTGGTGAGTCAGCCTACCTCGACTCTCTCCCCACTCCAATCCATCCTCCATTTGACGTCTCAAGAGATTTTCCTAAAGGACAGATGTGATCAGGGCACCCTCTACTCACCAAACTCCTGTGCCTTCTTCTTATTGCCTCCAGTATCAAATACAAAATGCTTTATTTGGTATTCTAAGCCCTTTATAAGCCAATCTCTTTCTACCTTTCCAGTCTTCTTACATTTCTTACACTGGCACATACTCTTTGATTCAGTGACTTTGTCCTCCTGGCTGTTCTAAGAAGAATTCTGTCTCTAAGCTCTGGGAATTTTCTCTGGCTGTCCCCCCAGCCCCACCCTACCCCCATTCCTGGAAAGTTCTCTCTCCTCTATTTGGCCTGCTGCCTTCCTGGACTTCCTTTAAGTCCTACCTAAAGACCCATCCTTTTAGACAAGTTTTTCCCAACCCCTCTTTATTCTAGCTCTTTCCTCTCTTAATTGTTTCCTAATTACCCAATATTTAGCATATGTATGTATGTATTTGTTGTCTCCCCCATTGGATTGTAAACTCCTTGAAAGCAGGAACAGACTCTGCCTTTTTTTGTCCATTCTATTACATTTTGTAGATTTTTATTACATTTTGGAGGTTATTATAGATATAAACCAAATTACCAGTAATTTTATTTAAATGTTACCAATATACATAGTATGGCAAATAGTTCCAAAATATAGAAAACTTGCCTCTTAAACATATACTAACCTCAAAACATCTCAAACTGGAGCATGTAGGTGACAGAGTGGATAGAGCATCAGCCCTGCGGTCAGGAGGACCTAAGTTCAAATTCAGCCTCAGACACTTGCTGGCTGTGTGAAACTGGGAAAATCACTTAACCCTCTGATTGCCTCAAAAGAAAAAAAAAAGTCAAAGCTTAAAACTGGAACAACAACAAAAGCCTCAGTAGAAATGTCTGTTCTTATTGAAGGGAAACCACATGCTCTAGTCTCCCAACAATCCAAGAATGTTTCCAACTTAAATGTTTCCTGTACCACAATTCCTATGACAAATAATAGTATATCTGAATTTAAAAAAAAATGGAGAACCACTGCTCTAGTCCCTGAGTTGGGATTTTCTAATGCCCTCTACTGACGATGGTTAATCCAATCAGGGGATCCATTCTCACCTCCAAAATCCCATCATTCCAAAATGGGTTCAGATTAACCACCCTCGAAGTAACAATAAGGACCAGGATGATATTGCTAAAGAGAAAAGGTGAGAGGAGAAAGCAGCTACCTAACAAATGGGCATTATATGTTTGAATAAATACTAATTTATTACTGATTTACATAATTCTGTGATATTCATAGGAAGGGCTTTAGAATATTAGAACAAACAAAAGCTTTAGAAAATGGAATGGAACAAGACTTCTGAGAGATCATCTAAACCCACCTTACTTACCTTCTCTCTATATATTACAAAAAAGGAAACTGAGCCCCAGAGAGGTTATGAGCCACAGTACATAATAAAGGTCTGGTGTCCTCTCTAATCTGACAGTTGCTTGGCACAAATCTCTCCTACATCTCTGCTTCCAGACCATTACCTAATGACCTAGATAATTTACAGAGCAACACAGGGAAGGGCTGAAAACCTCATTTTCTCTGTAGAGAAACATTACAACTAGCATTTCTAGGACCTGCCTAAAATTGGCCCTAACATGGGGCATTGTGAGAATAAATCAGTAGTATTAATTAGTACTAGTTAGCTTCACTGAGAATCTCTAACCTGATGCTTGCTTTTGGACCTATGTATAATCTCAGAAGGCTTTTAGTTTTGTTACGTCCTTATACTTTCTGTATATTATTTAATATACATTCAGTGTATAATATAGCAATAAACAAATATATACAGAAATATAATATAGATAAATACTCATATATGACATATTACACATATACATTCATACATATATGTATATATGGAAAAACCAAAGGGCCTTCAGAAATTATACATAGGTCCTTGTTAAGAGCAAGTGTCATATTGTTAAGGATTCTTAGTTCTACTAACCAGTACTAATTAGTACTACTAATTTATTCCTGCAATGTACCATGTTGGGGCCAATATTAGTCTGGCACATAGACCTACATACATATGCATATACATACATGTACACAGGTATATCAACATGCATGTGCATGTATGTGCATGTATATATGCGTGTGTATGAATTTATATTTCTATACATGCCTGATCACATGAAAGAGGTTCTGATAAGGAAATAAGGAGTTCAATTTCTATCCCTTGCTTATTGAAGGCACTTACTACATGAACACATAATTGACATTAAAAACCATCTGTATACCTAGGTGGCAGAGAAGAGAGAGCGCTGGACCTGGATTCGGGAAGACCTGAGTTCATATCCAGTCTCAGACATTTACTAACTGTATGACTGCAGAGATGTCACTTTAACCTCTCTTTGCTTCAGTTTCCCCATCTGTAAAATGGGGATAACAATGACATCTACCTCCCATGGTTGTTGTGAGGATAGACTGAGATAATATTTGTAAGCCACTTAGCACGATGTCTGGCACACAGTAAGTACTGTGTATATACATTAACTATTATTGCCTTTGGAGTCTTATGACATATCGTTCCCTTCCAAACACTCTCTGCTCTGTTGATCTGCTACCTGTCTCCTTCATGGGTCGACTAGTGCCAGCTCTAACCAAGAGAACTCATTGTTAAATTTTATGTGAGCATTTACACCTCAGAAATCAGCAGGCACTACAAATTGGGGCTTGATTTATTTTTTGTTCTGTTAATTATAAAGTATCTGCATTATTTAAGAAAGTGGAGCAGGAAATTTTCATACTATAGATTTAACTTAAAAGGGAGATCATTTGTTTATTCCACCACACCCAGATGGTTGTTAAACATTTACCAGGACTCTTCTGCTTCAAATGTACCCTGAACTTTCTAGACTTTTTCTTTCATTACCTTGTTTATCCAGAGCTTGAATGCCTTAAACCCTGGCACTAGGCAGATGTTGCCTTTCTCCCTTAAGTGTCCCTAGGAGGAGAAGCTGGATCTTTGCAGACAGCTGCCTGAAGCATAGGTAGGACAGAAAATAAGGAAGAATAGAGAGAGAAGAAATGGAGAAATCAACGAACATATAGTACGCTTATAGAATGTCAAGGTTGGAAAGGACATTAGAATCAGGAATGTTCCATATGTCTAAAATGTCTTCTCTCCTTCTTTGCCTGCTAAATTCCTACCCATTTTTTAAAGCTCACCTTAAATGCTACCTCATGTGGAAAATCTTTCCTGGTGCTCTCAGTAATGGCCTTTCCCTCCATATTTCACATAGTACTTAGTTATGCAGTTCTCTGGTGTGACTACAGAGCCTTTTCATGGATAATCATTTTCTGCATTCATGTCTTATCCTACTACTAGTCTGTGTCTTCCACAAGAGCAAGGACCGAATCTTCACTAAACTTTCGATATTACCGACTAACTAGCACCAAACTCTGCATGCAATAGGAGCTCTATAGATGAAATATTAATAAATTGAATTGAATACATGAAAAAAAAATACCAAATGACAACTATGGGTCAGTCACTGTGCTAGGTATTGTGGATACAAAAAGAAAAAGTTGCAAAATACTTGTCCTCAAGGAACTTACATTCTAAGAGTATAAGAAAATAAATCTAGGAGATAGAGCCAGGAAGAGGTTTTTGTTTGGAGAGTAGAGCCATAGGACAATAAAATGTCCTATACTTTTCTTATGTAAAGAAGGCATGACAGTATTGATTTTATTTTATTTTTCTAAATGTAATTTAACTTAAAAAAATATTTTCAGTTCTGAATTGTCTCTCTCCCTAACCCCTACACCCCCCCCCCAATTGAGAAGGCAAGAATTGTGCTGCCCATTATACTCATGAAGTCATGCAAAATACATTTAAGTAATAATATTGATTTAATTACTCTTCCTAGGCACAGGAAATTGTGTGTGTGTCAACTGTGGATGGGGGTAGGGGTAGGGGTGGGAAGAGCTATTCACCCATAGGGCATATGGTAGGAGGCCAGGTTGGACAGATGGATGAGATGTGAAGCATAATTGAGGTCTATGAGATATAGTGGATTGAGTGAGTTTGCATTCACTCCCTCACCAGTGAGGCTAGCTCTGTCCCACTTCCAAAAACTAAACAAATGAGAAATGTTTGCTGGGTTGAATTGAACTGAACTAATTTGGAAGAAGCCTATATTCTAATTGCAAAGAGGGAACACAGGCAACAGGGAAACCAGTAAAAGAGAGTTCACAAAGGAATGTATCAACCCACACAAAATGGCTAGGGTTGTACAGAGTTATGGAAGAAACAGTCTCTCCTTGCTACAAGGGTAAAGCCAGATCCGTTGACAGACAGAATGGACGGGCAGGGCCTGACTAGGAGCCAGGCAGCATTGGCATCAGCTGAGTGTGGAGCTAGGCAGGAGGGGCTGGTGATGCCACTCACATAAAATGATGCTTCAAAGTCATTGATTCCTAGCAAGGAGCTAATTGTTATGACTGGGAGCACATAGCTTCTTCCTCAATGCCATTATCCTGATGAAGCTGTGGGCAGACATTGCCTTGACTTTGAACTTGTTGCTCCCCCATACAGACCTAGTTCCCAGAGTCTGTTGTTACCTGGTAGCTTTTTGATTTTCAGGCCCATTACTGGTTGCCCTGTTTGATCCTTGGAAGAGGACAATGTGCTTGGGCCAAGGCTATCTCAATTCTTAGCCTGGGCTTTGTTGAATCTTCCTTGCCTGGTAATCAATCACTTACTAATTAATCTCTGGTACAGGCCCCAGCCCCATCTCTGCTCCTGCTGCAGTGGAAAACAGGACATATTTAGCCCCTCCCTTCCCAATGTAAAAAGCTGCCTCTTAATCTAGCAGCTGAACAATTTAGGATGTCCTTTAGTTGTCTTCTCTCCATATAGCAGCTTCTCTTACTCCCCTCTTTCTGTATTTCCTTGTTTTTCTACTCTCTTTCAGGTCTCTATTATAACTCCCCTCTTCTGGATAGTGTCAGGATTTAAGCTTTTTGAATCAAGACACCTCTAATGCCTAAACCCTAACAACAGGCATCTTTTCCTAGTGGGGCTAAGGTCTTTGGAGACAGTTTCCTAAGATCTAGACAGGACAGAAAACAATAAGTAAAAGAAAATAGAATAAAGAAGTAAGTAAGGTGAATTTTAGTGTATATAAGGTGGATTTCTATTATTCTTTCTTAGAGTTTAGTTTCCAAGGATCTATGGCCATAACAATCTCTATCTACCAGGCTCATGACTTATAAACATCTCCATCGCACTTGCACAGAATTATATAATGATAAATAATATAAACATTTGTACTTAAAATTGTAAATATCCACCGTGACTGCACAGTGAGATAATGTAAACTGGTGAAGCTATTGCAGGCAACATGCCTTCTGTGTCTGTTTCCCTATAAAGCAAGTAAGCACTAGTTAGTGAGTGGGGAACCCACTTGGGATTTGGGTAATGCATAGATGAATGCACGTATCTGTCTTGATTGGCCCCCATTGAGGCTTAGGAGGAAACCATAGGGGAATACGACAGTGTAATGCTGTGTTTGCCTCAACTGGTTACCACTGAGGCTTGAGGGAATTTAGGGGAGTGCACAAGTCTCAATTCTCACCATTGGAACATAGGGTTAGTTGTCCGTCTCCCCCCATCCCTTCTTGCCTGCCCCTAGGAGAAGAGAGATTAGGGAATGCTGTGGGAGCTGGTGCTCCCAATATCAGCTGCCCTTTGAGAAGAATAGGCTAGCATAACATAAGGTACCTTATTAACCCCTCTGAAGCTGTCTTCCTGCCTGACCAGATCAAGAGTGAACCTGTTAGAGGTTGAAGTCTAAAAACTCCAGTGCCTCCCGTGTGTTATTTGTGAAACAAAAGAGAATAGAGAAATAAACTTATAGTATGTCTACAACAAGTTAAAATTTAGAGTAGGGAATGTTAGAGCAGAAAGAGGCTTTAGAACTTGTAACCTACAATATTAGATCTGGAAGTTAGTGGTTCCCTATCACTTCCAGGATCAAATGCAAAATGTTTTGTTGGCATTCAAAGCCCTTCATTATGGAGATCTCTTCTATTTTCTAATCTTCCAACACTTACTCCTGGATGTGTACTCTTTGATCAAGTAACACGGGCTTCCTGGCTGTTTCAGAAACAAGATACTTTATCTCTTAGCTCTAGGATTTTCTCTGGCTATCCTCTAGAATGCCCTCCCTCTTCCTCCCTGCCTCCTGGCTTCCCTAGCTGCCTCTAAGTCCCAAATAAAATACTATCTTCTACAAGAAGTCTTTTCCTATCTTAATTCTAGTGTCTTCCTTCTCTAAATGATTTCCTATACTATATAAGTTTGTCTGTACATCTTTGCTTGCTTATTGTCTCTCCCATTAGTTTGTTAGCACCTTGAGGAAAGGCGGTATTTTTTTGGTTCTTTTTGTATCAGCAGCACTTTCATACAACCTGAGAGATTATTCCCTTCCACCCCACCTGTGCCTTTTTAGAAGAGATTGAAGCCTTTAGAGCAGTGGCTCTCAACCTGTGGGTTGCAACCCCTTTGGGGGTCAAAGAATCCTTTCACAGGGGCCACAGGGGTCTCCTAAGACCATCAGAAAACACATATTTCCGATGGTCCTGGGAACCGAGACACCGCTCCTCTATCCATCTTCAGGTGGGTCCACCCACATGCAGATATGCCCACATACAAGTATTAAAGGGTCATGGCATTAGGAAGGTTGAGAACCACTGCTTTAGAGAGAAGGTAATTTAGCTGAAACCAAGTCCCTCAGCCTTTCACCCTTGAAGGAGATAACAATGGAGTTTCTGTTGCTATAGGACACTGATTTTTAGATTTGTGACCAACTCCTTGGACCCTAAAATCAAAGTTCCCAAAAAATGTGTAAAAGAGAATTAAAATGAGTCTAAGTTTCAGCTTTACTATTTATTAGCTATGTGACTATGGTTGAAAGATAGCCTTTCTGACTGAACCTCAGTTTCCCTATAAAATGGGTATAATATTGTTTACACCAACCTTTTTTTTTAACAGAGCTATAAGGAAAATATAGTATAATCTATAAACATGCCATGGAAAATTATGTATTTTATTATTATCCTTAAAATAGAGGCAGAGTGAAATGAATGCTAGGTTATGAGTCAATACAAATGGATTCATATCCAAACTCTGATTAAGTAGTTCTGTGACCCTGGGCAATTCACGTCTTCCCCTCTGGACCTCATTTTCTTCATTCATAAAACAGGAGGTCAGGATGGATGATCTAAGTTTCCTTCTGACTCAAAGAACTATGAGCTCAATGTGTTTTATAATCCCTGTGAATAGATCTCTGTAACCTCTTCCAGTTCTAACATTCTATGACTATGAAATCCAAGTAATTTATTTTATTGAAAATGAGTCCAATAATTTTTTCTTTTCTTTTTTCTTTTTCTTTTTCCTTCCTTCTTTCTTTCTTTCTTTCTTTCTTTCTTTCTTTCTTTCTTTCTTTCTTTCTTTCTTTCTTTCTTTCTTTCTTTCTTTCTTTCTTTCTTTCTTTCTTTCTTTTTCCCAGGATAAGTTGTACAAAATGAGTTCAGTAGCTCACTTGAGATAGGCAAGTAGCTTCATTTTAAACTAATTATTCTTGATAACTAATTCAGTTTTAACAAAGCTCAGATTTTTTTTTCCTATGCTGCTAAAAGACTGCAGATATTATTAGGCCACTCCCTTAAATTTTGGTGTCTTGGAACAAAGTCCTGTTGCACTGATCTAGTTAGCCTCTGATATTGAACACTAGCTGATGGAAGAGGGCTGGTCTAACTTTCAGGGGATTCCAAAGAAAGTGGAGGACATAGATTCCTGCCTTGAAAATGCCCATTTTCAGTACTATTTGGGTTGTGCATGGGGTGGGAGGAGAGGGATAAAACCACTAGACATGGAAGACAAAAGACAGGTTTCAGCTTCAAATCAACCATAGTTCTGTGTAAATTACTTAAACTACCTGAGTCCAGCTTCCTCATTTGTAAAGTAGGAGTAGGAATATTCATAACTATATACTACTGGTTTAAATTTAACAAAGTGCTCTCATCACCACCAACCTTTTAAAGGTGAGAAGTGAAAATATGATTATTCCCATTTTTCTGATGCAGAAACTGAAAGAGGGGAGGAGGAAGGGAGGGAATAAGTTTTTGTATAGCACCTACTATGTTCCAGGCATTGTGTTAAGTGCTTTTTAAATTTTTGTTTACAAAATCTTTTTGTTTACAAATATCTCATTTGGCCCTGCAACATAGGTGCAATTCAGGAGTTTAGCTGAGGTTAGACTGAAGCTCTAGTAGTTAAATGACTTGCCCAGGTGCATGTGGCTAGATAGTATTAAAGATGATATTTGAGCTTACTTCTCCTGAGTCCAGCACCCCACAACAAAAGACCTTTCTTGGACTCACAGGCCTTTTTAGGGAACCGTTCTCTAGGCCCTGTAAAACGAAATACAAATGTAGGGGACCATGATCTCACCTGTTACCATCACTGTGCTTTGGAAATGATCATTTATTTTTCTGGGGAAAGTTGTAGCAGGTCAAACGCTTCTTTGAAGCCCATTAAGATGCCATTAAAACAAAACAAAATAAAATTCCAACAACCTTGTGCCTACATGTCCCCGAAAAACTGTCCCCAGAGGGCACTGAGCTGTTTTCTGTTTGCTAAAATGTTAGTGCAGCACAAACTGCAGCTGAAGTCAGTATACATTTTAGCATGGAAAGCTTCTCCTTTCTTGCCCGTTGTGGCCAAAATCATTTGCCAATTCCCAGAATCCTCTGGGGCTCTTGCCTGCCTGGGCATAGTGGATATCCCCATGGCAATTTCCTGTCTCAGCTGTGGTGTGAAATGCACCCCTCCAGGATGTCCCCTTTGGAAATGTGCGGCCCAGGCCACCCGGGAACCTGAGGTGACTGCGGAACCATTGAATCATCTTATTCCCGGGGCTGGCAGACTGAAGTCTTGCTGGGGTATCAGATTTGTTCTGCCAGTGGAAATGTACTGCTTGCTGGCTCTCCAGGGGGGAACTAGAGCCAATTGGAGGTGGCTGAGAAAAGGAACTTCCATCTAAAATGCACCCCAAGAACACACAGATCAAAAAAGTGTTCTTTAATAAATTGCTCTGAGCACAGAGCTGAGTGAGACAGAGGCTCCTGTCTCTGCAGTGCCTGACTCAGAAGCTTTGGAACTGCATTAAGGAGATGGGGCTGGAAGGGAGGGCCTCTCACAAGGACCAGGGTTGCAATGACTACAAGGTCAATGTGAGTCAACAATGTGCCAGGGCAGCCAAGAAAGCTCATGCTATCTCAAGTTGCATTAACAGAATAGTAATAATAATTAATAATAATACTAATTTAAATAGTGCTTCACAGTTTACAAAGGGCTTGCTCTATATTAACCCTCTGAGTGAGGTGATTAAGACTGTTACCATCTCGATTTTACAGATGGGGAAAGTGAGATGTTAAATGATTTGTTTACTTTTGTGCAACCAAGAAATATTTGAGGCAGAATTTGAACCCAGGTCTCCTGCCTCCAAGTTCAGTGCTCTGCATATTCATTGTATTAGCCTTCTGGTTGTTCTTTACAAGATACTTTCTGGACTTTAGGCTTTTTTACTGTCTGTGCCTCATTCCTGGAACACTCTGCCTCCTCATCTCCACACCTTGATTTCTCTCTTTTCCTTCAAAATTCAGTTCAAATTCTACTTATTCTTATACTTATACTTTCCTGTTCCTACTCCCTACCCCTATCCCCCTAATCTAGTGCTTTCATTCTGAGGTTATCTTCTGTCTAGTTTGTATATATCTCATATTTCCATAAAGACTGCTTGCTGTCTCTTCCATTAGAATGTATGCTCCTTGAGGACAGGAACCATGGTTTTTGCCTTTCTATCACCAGGGCTTAGCATATTTTAAATTCTTAATAAATGCTTGTTAACCAATGCAGTAAGAGAAGAAGGGGATAGTTCATCACCTGAGGGACAGCCCAAGTTGCTAGGTTATATTTGTACGTTCATTTTGTATGCATGCTATTACCGGCTCTGAGGAAAAGGTGGCCCTTCTCTATGAATCTCCTCTCCTCTCCTCAGGCTCTTTATCCCCCCTCTCCCCTCTTATTTTCTCTGAGATCTTGCCCTCTCAAACATAACTTTTCTTCTTTGAAGAGATCTTCTTATCCAATGCCTTCTTCCCTGCCATCTACATACATGCCCAAGTCTCCACCATAATTAAAGAAAACACAGTATGGCACGAGACAAAATAGAGTTCACTTGACTTTGATGTTCACTCTTAAGTTCTCTTCCAGCTCTAAATCTTTGATTCTATAATCCTATAGCAAGAATGGTGAAGGACCTTGAACTCATATCCTGTTGAAACAGAATGAACTGTAGCTTAGGGAAGGCAAAATTTAGCAGCAATGCAAGGTTTTTCTTGTTGCTCAATCATTTCAGTGACTACATTGGAGGATACTGGAGTGATTTGCCATTTCCTTCTCCAACTCAATTTACAGATGAGGAAACTGAGACAAACAGGGTTAAGTGACCGGTCCAGTTTCATGTAGCCAGTAAGTCTATAAAGCCAGATTTGAACTCAGGAAGATGAGTCTCCTTGACTCCAGGCCTGGCACTCTATCCACTGTGCTACCTAGCTGCCTCTGAATGGCAAAGTAGATATCTTCAAAGACATGAAGGGTTCTTATATGGGGAAGGGATTAGATTAACTCTGCTTGAATCCATCCAATTAGGAACAATGGAGACAGATTTTGGTTCAATATAAAAGAATGATTTCCTAACCATAAGATGTATCTCCAAGGGGCATGTTGTTCACTCATTTTTCAGTCATGCCCCACTCATTGTGACTCCGTTTGGGATTTGCTTGGCAAAGATACTAGGGTGCTTGCTATTTCCTTCTCCAAGGGGCATGAGCTGCCTTAAAAGGTAATGAGATTCTCATCCCTGGAATCTTTCTAGTAGAGGCTAGATGACCATCTGTCAGGGATATAGAGGACATTCAGAATTCAGGTGGGGGTTAGGTTACATGGCCTCTCAGTCACCTTCCCATTCTGAGATTCTGTGATGTCTATATCAACCCAATCTGGCTTTCATAGGTGTTCAAGAAATATTTGTTGGCTGAAATGGATAAAAATGGAGGAAAGACTTTCAGAAAAGCACCATATTCCATGGTATTCATAACAATTGTTTAAATACAGAAAGGTATAAAGTTACCACTGATAGGGACCCTGATGTGGTCCTTAGGTAATATAGTTAGCTGCAGGAAAAATTATAAAATAGAGAAGCTGTTAACATCTATGCTGTTTTCATGCCCAAACCAAAAGCTTTAAATCAATCATCACTGATCCTACCAACTTGCTCAGTTTCTTACCCTCATTGCAAGCCTGAAAAATGTCCTTCCTTAGACCATAGCTTCATACCTTTGTTTCTCAACTAGTGATTTTATTTAATACATCTGTGCATGCCAATGTGCTTCTGGGAAATGACCAGAGTATACTGTTATGTACAGAGTGTCCCAAAGTCTTATTGCCATTTTAAGCTTTAAAAGCTATTAAAACTTAAAATGCACTAAGACTTTTGGAACACTCTGTGTGTGTGTGTGTGTGTGTGTGTGTGTGTGTGTGTGTATGTATATGTATATATATGTATGTATGTATGTGCGTGTATATATATGTATGTATGTATGTGGGTGTGTGTGTGTATATATATATATATATACATATATATATATGTAAGGATATACCCTTTCAGACTTTGGCAAGTATATTAAGTCTTAAAAAGCAAGGTCATATACAATGTGTAATTCAACAGTGAAATAGATGATTTGTAAAGTCAGGAAAGCAATATTGACAGTGGACTTGACTCCAGGATGTAGAATGGCTGGGTTCCTTGTTTCCAAGCCTTCCATTTGCATGAGACCAAAAGAGAAATTTACAATTTAAAAAACTTGGGAAATCTGATGATTCCTATCACTAAGTTGATTCTTGGGCAAATGATCATAGTTTGATGTTTTAAAGATTTGAACAATGTTCAGGATGGTCAAAATAATTTAGAATAGTGCCTTTTTGGGTGTGGGGGGAGGGAGGTTGAATGGCGAGTAATAGTCCTGAACCAAGGAAGGTTAACTTAGCTTTGCAACTACCTACTGACTGGAATGTGGGACTGCGGGTTATGGGCGTGAACTTAGAACCCAGCCAAGGAAGCAGAACTGACTTGTCCTAGGTTAACAGCATCTATTATTTCTGAAAGAGCATTCTACAAGCTGAAAGTATTAGCTGAGCCTGAAGCAGGAAGGGACAGAAACTGGAGCAACTCCAGCCAGGTGGAAGAACTAGCCTTGCCTTGCCCCACGGATGAAGTCTAGTGCAAAAAATACTCCAGATGAGCTGCCATGCTCCGTAAGGAGCTAGTACAGTCCAGGAATCTGTTAATTAATATTTATGTGTTTATATGTTAATATATATTATGTTGTATATATTATATATATTTATATGTTTATCAATATTTATAAAACACCTACTATGTGTCAGGTATTATGCTAAGCTTAGAGGTAGAGTGACTCTGCCCTAGCAACAGTCACCCATGTAGGTCCCGTATCACCCCCACTGGTCAACTTTGTCAGGGAAATTTGAGAGGAAGAACAAATATGGAGGTCTTCTAGAGTTCCAGAGAGAGAACGGACATTGGGACACTGTGGTTGGGAGTTGAGAGGTTGCCTTTGAACACCTCTGTTCCTCACACTTGTGCCTCACTAACGTTATGCTTTAACTTTGTATTCATTCTTCCCAACTGATACTTGAGTATTGGTGGGAGAATCAGTCAGGCGATGTAAATATTTTATGTGTCTACTATGCACCAAGCACTACACTTAGTGCTCAGAATACAAAGTAAGGCAAAAGACAGTCCCTACCCTCAAGGAGCTCACAGTCTAAGGGGGAGACAGCCTGCAAACAGTTATGTACAAACAGGATAGATTGAGGCTGTCTTGATTGGGTTGGCAGAATAGAAACAATTCCAGTGGCTTCTCATCCCAGCCTTCTCCAAATGAGACTGATGCCTGCCAGGAAGGGAAGCAGGAGGTAGGAGTCAGAGACTCATCCTCAGAGAGAAGGGAAAGAATTATATCTATCTGCTCCCTTAAATATTATTTGTCTATGAGATGTGGTTTTCAGGTTCAAGTTGAACTCCTGATTGATATTTCTTAACAAGAAAGGAAGGAGCCTAAGCTTTATATTGAAGGCTTGACTCCCTTTATAGCAAATGCCAGTTCTCCAATGAACAAAAATAGGAAATAGCAAAAAAAAACTATTTAACCAAGTTAATAGCTAAATGGAAATCAGAGAATGCATACATATGAGATAATATACCAGACAATAAAGAATGAGGCTGCTCAATTATTGGAAGTAAGGTAATTGAGCCCAATTAAGAGAGGGTTCCATATCTCACACAAAGAGGGGAGATTTCTGAAGCCTCTAGTGCAGCAAGCTGGGAGATAGGGACATGATGGAGGTTACTAGCTGCTCTCATGTCAGCTTCTTCCCATACTCTTTTTCTCCCTTCAGGA
>JAQQSU010004173.1:0-14153 GCA_028627135.1 Pseudochirops cupreus | reverse complement strand
TTTTCCTTGAGAATTTCTTGAAGGATGATTTCTGTGTTCTTTTTCTGATCATGACTTTCAGGTAGTCCAATATTTTTAAATTGTCTCTCCTGTATCTATTTTCCAGGTCAGTAGTTTTTTCAAGGAGATGTTTCACATTGCCTTCTATTTTTTCATTTGTTTGGATCTGTTTGATAGTATCTTGATTTCTCATAAAGTCATTTGCTTCCATTTGCTCCACTCTAATTCTGAAGGAATTATTCTCTTCAGTAAGCTTTTGAGATTCTTTTTCCAAATGGCAAATTCGACTTTTTAAGGCATTCTTCTCCTCTGTGGTGTTTTGGGTCTCTTTTGCCATTTGAGTTAGTCTATTTTTTAAGGTGTTATTTTCTTCATTCAGGTTGTTGACTCTCTTTTTATGATTTTCTTGCATCATTCTCATTTCCCTTCTGAATTTTTCCCCCACTTCTCTTATTTGGTTTTCAAAATCCTTCTTAAGCTTCTCTATGGATTTTAACCAGTTGACATTTTTCTTGGAAGCTTTTGGTATGGGAGTTCTCACTATGTTGTCTTCCTCCCATTCCATGCTTTGATCCTTTTTGTCTCCAAAAGAGGAATCTAAAGTTGTATTGCTGGGCTTGCTTTGCTTCCTTTGCCTGCTCATGTTGCCAGTCAATTACTTGACTTTTACCTTCAGTAGAACTTTGCTTTCAGAAGGGAGAGCTTTGTCCCAAATCCCTGGGGTTTTCACAGCTGCCAGAGCTATTAGGAGGCTGCCATCTCTGCAGCTGCTCTCCCCCCCCCCCCCCAGCTTTGGCTTACTGTTCATGTACCTCAGGACCACCACCCAAGTCCATGATCCTGATCCAGGCAGCTTAAGGCAAGAACACTTAGCTTCCATATGATCGCTTGGCACCCTTGCAATCTGCAGGCTGAGAGCTCTGAGGCAGCCATATGGAGGCAGCTGCAGGGCCACTGCTTCTTCTGCTTTCTTGTCCTGGGGGCAGATGGCCAGACCCACTTTTCTTCCCCAAATTTAGCTGAGTTCCACTGACTTTCACTTTGTCCTTGTTTCTTATGGTTTGATAATTCTGGAAACTGTGACAGCTGCTGGTGATCCACTCTCCTGAAAGCTCCAGCCCTGGCTTGTCCTGTCCACCCTGGGGCCAAACTGTGGTTTCAGGCCAGGCTGCTTTCAGCTCCAGGCGTGCTGTGATGAGCCCTTCCTGTCCTCTGTGCCAGGCTGCCTTCAGTGGGAGCTTTGTTTCTCTGTACTTTTGTGGGTTCTGGAGCTCTGAAATTTGTCTGGAGTCATATTTTATAGGTATTTGAGGTGGTTATGGGGCGAGCTGTGGAGTTTTCCTGCTTATATTGCCGCCATCTTGGCTCTGCCCCCCACCCTGAACCTGGGATTTCATTGCTGTAGGAACTCTCAGAAGAGGCAACTCCCTCTATGAATGCATGTCTGAAATTTCTCTTAATCTTAAAATCATAGTTTTCTAGACCACTCAGAGGTTAATTAACTTGCCTAGAGGCACACTGTCAGTATGTTTCAGAGGCAGGACTTGAACCCAAGTCCTTCTGGTTCTGAGGCTGACTATTCATTGTATCATTCCACATTACCTCTCTTAATACACTTATAGTACCTAAAATGAGAGCAGTGATCTAGCTCCATTGTTTTCTGCCCCATGACATCATATCAGGGTTCCTGTGTTCAGTTCTGCTACCATATTTAGGACAGAACATTTACAAACTAGAACACATTCAAAGGAGGTGATTAGGATATTGAGATGTCTTTAAACAATACCATAAGTGAATTGCTTGAAGGATTTGAGAATTTTTCACTTGAACAAGGGAAGGATTGTTATAGGGCACGAGGGTTAGATTTGATCAGCTTGACCCTGGAAAGAAGCAGCTTCAATGGGCACAAATTTAAAAAAAAATCGTATTTTGATTTCAAATAAGGAACAAAACATCTTCCTACCAACTGGAGCTGTCCCCAAGTGGAATACGTTGCCTTAGGAGGTAGCAAATTTCCTTTTCACTGGTGACCAAGTAGAAGCTGAATGACCACCTGTTGAGATTTTAGAGATGAAATTTATGCTTTGGGTGGGAATTGGATAAGATGACCTTTGAGGTCTCTTCTAATTCTGTATTTCTATGATTTTGGGAAAACAGAAATTTAATATCTCAAGTCCCTTTTGGCTATGCACAATTCACTCTCTCTCTCTGGCTTTAGAAATGTGGGATTCCTACTTTCTTCTTAAACCTGCAAGAAAAATAAAGTGACAGAAACTCAACCCAAGTGTGGGGTACATGTATTTGTATATATAATCTAAGAAAAACTATTAGTCCAAAGCGCCTGAGATATGAATGTTTATTTATTTTTTTCAGGGCTCTTACAATTCTTCCTTGTTTCTTTCCCGGAGGGTCCCCTCATACTGCTCACTATCATATTATGATTGTATACTTTTTCTTTTTCTTAGGAACAAGTAAGTAACTGGTCAATTCAGTCAGAACAGGCAAACTATTATAGATATAGACATGTATTGAATTTTGATGGATATTAATGGGCAATGTGGTATTCTCAGGGACAAAAAAATTAAAAAAGAATTCCCTAGGCAAGATAAACATCTTATCCTTTATGACCAATAGTTGCTAAATGCAGTCTGTTCTACATTAGCAATATTTATAAAGCTGTTGACTTGTGTTCATCCCTACTGTCATATTAATATTGTACCTAATTATCCCTAGCTGAGAAAATTACTATAAACTTCTAACTGTACACCTTTCCTTTTTTCCATTCCAATCTTATCTTTTTACTATTGACAGGGTAATTTTCCATATTCTTAGATCAGACCACATCACTTTCCCACTCAAAAATGGTTAATATTTTCCTCTTCTCTAGAGAATAAAGTATAAGCTTTTCATCATTCAGTTAACCCTCTACAATCTGACACTTACCTACATATTCAGTTTTATTTTTCAGTATTCCTTTAGATTACTGTCAGACTGATTCATTTTCTGATCTTATCCTTCCTCGTCTGATTCTGTCTTTCGTATATTGTCCCCTATGACTGAAATGTACTTATCCCTACTATTGAGACCCAGATTAGGTGGATTTTTCTTTTTCTATTGGGCTGGCAAAAACAATAGCAACAAT
Organism: Pseudochirops cupreus; assembly: GCA_028627135.1. Lineage (NCBI taxonomy): Eukaryota > Metazoa > Chordata > Mammalia > Diprotodontia > Pseudocheiridae > Pseudochirops > Pseudochirops cupreus. The sequence goes on along the minus strand of JAQQSU010004173.1, from coordinate 11,011 downwards.
CAATTCAATTTAAAAAGCAAAATATTTATTAGCTACCTGTTGTGTAACAAATCATTGCTAGGCAGTGCTAGAGCACATCTGATAATAATAGCAAATATTCCCATCGTCCTTGCTATGCTTCAGGCACTAGTAAGGGCTTTATGATTTTAAATGTCTGTTAAGCTTTCAGCCTTGTTGCTCTCAGGGTGGTCTTACCTAGACTAAAGAAATGGCTGTCAGTCGGGTATGATTTTAGGCACAAGGGGCTATGCTTTCATACCTATCAAAATTTACATTATCTTCTTTTAACTGTTAAATTCATTTACAGGAGGAAACACTCTCCATTTTGCATTAGCAACTCTGCTCTGCAGTATATCATGCACCTGATGACTGCCTCACCTTCTCCCTCTGCTTTTCAACTTCCTTTTGTGTTTTGTCTTCCCCATTAGAATGTAAGTTTCTTTAGGCCAGAAACTCTATTTTTTTTTTCTTATTGGTATCCCTAGCACTTAGCACAGTGTCTGACACATAGTATGACCTAATAAATGTTTATGAAATTGAATTGAATTCTGTAATTAATGACGACATTTAAAAAAGCAAATACCCACAGAAAAACACCATTGCATTAAATTCACACTAAGGTATTAAATGACTGTCATTACATTTTTATTTTGATATGAATTTTGATATCAAGGGTAAGGATTGACAGCATGAGGCTCATAAAAAGGAGTACCACAGCAGATGGATTAGGCATGAATATATAAGACTGCTATAAAAATTAGTGAGTAGCAAGTGGAACTATAAATATTAAAATAGTGGGTAAGAATGAGCAGGAAGATCCACAGCCAGGGCCAAAGATAAAGGAAACTTTCCAACAGCCTGTGGTTTCATCTTGTATAAATACTGGAGACTTTTGCATGTTTTAGTTGATAGAATACGCTGAGATACCTTCGCCTTTGTATAAACCAAATACATTATAAAAATATAGTACCAGAAAGTTTTGAAATGATCTTTCTGAGCAGGAAATAATAAGAAAAGAAAAAAAATGGTCTCTGAGAGGTAATAGCATCATTTAACATATTTGACATTTTTAAAATCTGAAATACTTTCATTAATTGATTTCTGAAATTTTAGAAATCATTTTCTGACAAGAAGACTCTCCTTACAGAAAGTATGGAGAGGAGGAAGTTTAAAGGCACCTGCAGAGAATGGGGATTGTTTGTTTTTCTTTCATAGGTAAGCAGTTTATATCTACACTTGAAGCAAAGGGCAGCTAAGAATTTCAAAGAATGCCTTTCTCCTTTTGAGGGTATCAGGAAGAAAGAAAGCTTCATTTAGAAGTAGAAGAAGGGCTTCAGTGTGGTAACAAAAATGACCACCCCCCCCCAAAAAAAAAGATTTTAAAAGGCAGAGGGAAATGCTGACTTGTTCCTGACTTTTGGAAGATAGAACAGTATGACAGAAGAGATAGGGAAGGAGGACCACTGAAAACATAGGCTTGAGTAAAATATATGAAGTATTTTCCCAAAGAAAAGGGAACTAGATCACTGAAGGAGTTGCTTGTCTTCTAAGAAATGATGATGTGGATCAATAAGTGATGTGAGGTGAGAGTTAATCTGGTAAGGGTCAGAGGAAGAAGAGGCGATAGTGATTAGTGACTCTCTGGTGACTAATTATGAGGCAGCTATTTGTCAGCCTGATAAACAGCAATAGAGAGTCCTGTTCTGTTCCCAAGCAGTCTTTGCCAAGTCCAAAGGCTAGTCAAAAACGGATGACTCCTACACTTTTCCAGAAATTCACATGGAAATGCCTAATATTACCAGAAGGAATTCAGATAGGATTGTTAATGATTATGAAATCTTGAGCAAAAAACCTGAAGAGAACAAGTGGTATCTTCATCACTGCTGCTGATTAAAATAAAAAGAAGATCTGCCGATTAAGAAGACAATGACTGAGAAAAGCATTCACATTTCTGGGCCTTAGAATGAAGGAGAGTAGTGAGATCTCTTCTCAGGGATGGATTAACAAGGACTGTTAAGAATGTATTTCCCTGGAATTTTGCAAAACCAGTCCAAAAGGTTTTTAAAGTAGAAATGAAGGGGGATGGAGAAAAATTTCCATAGCTACAAAGAAGATTAGCATTAAAATGTCTAGGAATGCAAAGGCAAGACCTCATCCTTTGAACCCTGGAATTCTCCTCTCTGATCATCACCTCTTATCCTTCCATCTCTATCTCCTATGTTATTCCTCGTAAACCTGTTTTCATCCCTATGCTCCTATTCCACTATCAATATTCTGGATTTACTTTTTTGTCTTGACTTCTTGGTCTTGTAGTTAACTAGTCTAATTACATTGCTCTCCACCCCCACTCTTTTTATGTCCTTAACCAATACTGTTGGTCCTCAGCCATACATATCTTCCTATAATTTGCTTTCTACATTCATAATGTTGAATTTTTGGATGAGTGCACAAGAGAAGGACTCATGGTTGAAGGATATAGCTATTCGTAAGGGTCCAAACAGAACCCTCAAATTGTCATTAAAGTATACTACAAGCATCCTGGAGTACATAGAATAAATTGATGAAGAATTCAGGGCACAGATCAAAAGCCCATCATGGAAGGTGAGATAGCTGGATTGGTAGACTTCAGTTATCTGTACAGTTATCAGAGCTCTCTTTTCCGAAAGGAATTGTCATTAAATTGTGGTTAGTATTGTTAGGATCCTTTATGTGGCAAAGTTTAAATGTGCAATCTAAGAAACTCTCCAAAATTAGAATTATTACTTAGTGATCCTGGTTATGGGGGTGGGGGAAGGTGGAACAATTGATTAAAATTTATTAAAATCAATTGATTAAATTCAATAAGCATTTATTAAATGGGTACTATATACAAAGTACTGTGGTTTGCACAAAGATAAAATAATTCACAATCCTTGCCCTAAGGGAGTTTAGGATCAGAACTGAAAATATGATATGCACAGAAAAAAACAGCCATAGATGGCCAGATAAAATTATCATGAAGGTTGGGCATATAAAGATAAGTCTCTTTGATAAGATGGAAGACCACTTGGTATCTGCTCTACAGCTGAATCTTTTTGTAGGTGTTGTCTCACCCAGTTACAACGTGAGAGCAAGGACTACCTTACTATTCCATTTGTTTCCCCATTGTTTAAGACAATGCTTGGCACACAGTATGTGCATAATAAATGCTTTCATTTTCAATTTCATTCCATAAGAATTCTGTGAAATTTTGGGAGGTAGATATCACTTCTGGTTGAAGTGATGTAAGTCATAAAGAAAGCTTCATAGAGGAGGTTATATTGGAGTTTGGCCATAAAATAAGGGATTTCATCCAGCAAAAAAGTGCCAGGGATGGAGGAGCCCTGTAGGTGCCTTCAGGATAACATGATTAAAAGTAAGAACATGAGAGGGGACAAGGAAAACACAACAAGTAATGAGTTGCCCATGGTAGCTGTAGAGTATGTGAACAATATTTTCATGAGATAAGCTTGGAGGGGTAGGATGGAACCACACTGAAGAGCGCCTTAAATCCTAAAATGAGGACTTTATCTTTTAATCTCATCATTCCTTCCCTTGGCAATGGAGAGTTACTGAAGCCCTTTGCTGGAAGGAATAATATGAGTAGAATGCTGATTTAGGAACTCCATGAGCAGCAGTGGAAAATATAGATTGGTGAGGGAAGAAACTGAAACACAGAAACCTGAAGTCATTGCTGCCATGATCTTAATATCCTCTCTTATTTGGTTTGTATCATTAAATAGTCAAGGAAAGAATTAGAATCAGCAGACTGAGGATGGTAAAGAGGAGAGGCTTTTGAGATTCTTTACCCTGTGGATCCAGGGTGATGGGTTATCCAGCATTGGTTCACCTACAGTAGAGTTTAGCCATAGGGAAGACATGTTAGAAATTGTTCCTTGGTGTACATAAAATTATTCTGTCAGAAAAATCACTAGTAGTAAGGATCTAAAATACCCCCAAATTGGAAAAATGAGGTTCAGGCAGTATATCTAAAAGAAATTTTGTGTACCTTGGCTATTATATTATTTTATTTCTTGGCTATTATTCTATTCTATTCTATTCTCTTTTCCTTTAGTTTCTTTGGAAATCTGGATTTGTGAAAGAATGTTTGGCACATACAGTCATGCACACTACGTTATTCTCTCCACATCTTTTGCATCATTATTTTGCTGTCCTCTGTGGCGTATAAGGAGAAAGTAAATAAATATTTATTGTGGGCGTATTTGTCTTACTCACTGAAAGAGTGGAAGTAGGAAATGCTCGCTTCTATTTCCTTTTGTCTTTGTCACTTGGTCTTTCCCATTTTCTTCAAATTTTTCTTTGTATTTGTATTTTTTAGCTTAAAAGTCTTCCTTTCTTCCTTAGGAATTAACATGGAATTCTAAACAAAAATTTTATTCCTTTTACTAGAACAATCAGGCAAATCAAGATAGAAAAAAAAAACAGGATGTGAAGTACTCAAAGTGCATCCTCCTGGGACCATTTTTCTCCTCAAGAATTTTATCTATTGATTGTTATTCCCAAAGTGTTACAAGCTTTTTTTTTCAGTCCAGAACAGTTGTAAGGACAGACAGAGATGACAAGTTTACTGTTTCCTTTTTCTCTCCCCCATCAATATCTTTAATGTCTTCTTGAACTTTATCAGAACTTAAAGGCTGGAGCAGAGCCAAGATGATGGAGTAGAGGAAGCACAAGAGCCAAGGTCTCTCAACATTCCCCTCTAAATAAATTTGAAATAATACTTCAAGTCAAATCCTGAAGTGCCAGAGCCAAAGAAGGTCAAGGAAACATTTTTTTCCAACCCAAGACAACTTAGGAAATTGGAAAGAGAAGTCTATGACATATGGGTAAGGGCTAGCCTGAAGCCCACATGGTGGCAACCCAGCTGTGGGACTTGGTGGCAGGGACAGCAGCAACACTTTTGAGAGCTCTCAAGCCAGAGACAGTAAGGGCATTAAGCAACTGATCAGAAAGAGGTTATATGGAATCCCTGTGCTGGCACTGGGTGTATGACAAGGCATTATTTGGAAACTCCATCACCCATAACCACTTCTTGGTCATAGTTCTAGGGCAGAGAAGAGCAACTTCAGGCCCAAGGGAGCAGGGTACCTAATGAGCAGTGTCTCTTCCAGTCCAAAGGGATCAGGGGTCCTAAAGAGCAGTAGAGCTTGTGACTGCAAAGGATCAGAGCACAGACCAGGATAGCAGAAAGCACATCTCTCCCTGGATCATACTATTTGGAAGCACCCCCAAAATTATCTCTGAAAATAGTAGTGTGAAAAAGGCTAAAGCTTGGGTTAGTGTCCTCCTCTTATCCTGAGAACTGTGCTGGACTTTAAGATTAAGTTCAAAGTCAAGAAATGGGTAAACAAGTACAAAATAATCTGATCATAAAAATCTACTATGGGGACATGGAAAAGCAAAACACAAATTCAGAAGAAGATTACACTGTCAAAACAACTACAAGCAAATCCTCAAAGAAAAGTTGTGAATTGGCCACAACCCTAATAAGAATTCCGAGCTGAGCTAAAAAATGATTTTAAAAATTAGATAGAGGAAAAGAAGATAAATGACAGCAATGCAAGAAATTTTGAAAAGACAATTAACAGTTTTGTAAAAGAGGCATATAAAAACTGAAGAAGAAAATACCTTAAAAAGCATTATTAGTCATATAGAAAAAAAAGCACAAAAGCTTACTGAAGAATATAACTCCTTAAAAATTAGAATTGGGCAAGTGGCAACTAATGACTCCATAGGACCTCAAGAAACAATGTTTACTTAAATTATCCTATCTTTGACAAACAAATTGAACAATCACAAATGAGCTCCCTAGGAAAAAAGTCTCTAGACCAGATAGATTTACAGGTGAATTCTACCAAACATTTAAGGAAAAATTAATTCCAATAATACAGAAATTCCAATAATATAGAAAAAGTAGGTAAAGAATTCCTACCAAATTCCTTTAATGAGAGAAATATGGTTTTGATTCCAAAACCAGAGAGAGCAAAGTCAGAGAAAGACAACTATAAACCAATGTCCTAAATAAATATTGACGCAAAAATTTTGTATAAAACCCTAACAAAGAGTTTGCAGCAATATATCACAAAGATCATACACTATGGCCAGGTAGGATTTATACCAGGAATGTAGAGCTGGCTCAGTATTAAGAAAAAACTGTAAGCATAATTGACCGCATCAATAACAAAAACAACAACAAAAAATCATATTCATTGATGCAGAAAAAGCTTTGACAAAATACAACACCCATTCCTATCTAAAACACTTCTAGAAAGCATATCAATAAATGTAGCTTTTCTTAAAATATTAAGTAGTGTCTATCTAAAACCAAGAGCATACCTTATCTGTCATGGAGATAAAGTTGAAGTATTCCCAATTAAGATCCAGGGTGAAGCAAAGGTGTCCATTACCACCACTGTTATTCAATATATATTAGAATTCCTAATTATAGGAATAAGACAAGAGAAAGAAATTGGAGAAATAAAAATAAGCAATGAAGAAACAAAACTATCACTCTTTGCATATGATATGACGATATATTTTGAGTACCCTAGAGAATCAAGTAAAACCTAGTTGAAACAGTAATTTCAGCAAATTTGCAAGATATAAGATAAAACCACATAAGTCATCAGCACCCAACAGGAAGGGATAGGAAGAAAAATTCCATTTTAAATAGCTTCAGACATTGTAAAATACTTGGGAGTCTACCTGCCAAGACAAACTCAGTGACTCCATGAACACAATTATAAAGCAATCTTCACAGTAAGACTGATCTAAACAATTGATGAAATATTAACTGCTCATGGGTAGACTGAGCCAATGTGACAAAATGACATTTCTACCTAAGTTCATTTACTTATTCAATACCTTGCCAATTAAACAGCCAAATAATTGTCTTATAGACCTAGGGAAAAAAATTATCTGAAAGTAAAGAATATCAAGGGCATCAATGAAAAAAAATGTGAAGGAAGGCAACCTAGCAGTACCAGATTTAAAGCTATATTACAAATCATTAATCATGAAAACATTCTGGTATTGGCTAATAAATAGAGTGGTGGATTAGTGGAACAGATTAAGCACACAACACACGGTAATAAATGACCATAGTAATATAGTATTGGTTGGACAAAACAGAAGATCCACACTTTGAGGGTAAGAAGTCAACACTTGACAAAAATTACTGGGAAAACTGGAAAGTAGTTTGGCAGAATTTGGCATATACCAACATTTCTCACTATATACCAAAATAATGTCAAACTGATAAATGATTTAGACATAAATAATGACATCATAAGTAAATTAGGGGAGTATGGGAAAATATACCTATCAGATCTATGGGTGAGTTTATGGGAGGTATTTATGATTGAACAAGAGATAGAGAACATTATGAGAAATAAAATGGATCATTTTGATACCATGAAATTTAAAAAAAGTTTTTGCACTAAACCAATTCAACCAACAGGAATGAAAGCAAGAATTGGGAAAGAAGGAGTTGGGGAAAAATTATAGCAAGTTTCTCTGATAGAAGCCTTATTTCTCAAATAGACAGGAAACTGAGCCAGATATATAAAAATAAGAGCCATTCCCCAGTTGACAAATGGTCAAAGGATAAGAACAGACAGGTCTCAGACAAAGAAATTAAATCTATCAATGGTCACATAAAAATGCTGTAGCTATTAATTAGAAAAATGCTATTTGAATGTCTTGGATCCAGTAGGGAAAGGAAGACAAGAAGATGGCCAAAAGGGCAAATGGATAGAGATGTGTTGGTTTATCACCAGCCTCATAAAAAAAAGGAGATGCTGACCATTTTGGACTGGGATGAAACATGATTACAACTTGACATATGGAAAAAGTAAAAAGGAATTCACTCACTCTAATTCATGTAAAACCAGAGTTGGTTGTGATTAAGTGAAGTCTTGTGGGTAAGCAAGGCAGGAACTAGAGGACTGATTAATGGTTAATTGGTTTAGAAACCTAAGTCATAGGGCCTGAGACTCACTATGAAAGAATAAGACTTCCCCAACATAGTGTTGACGACAGTGACAATGTTGGGAGTGATGATGGGCAATAGCATTAAGATGTATCCTCAGAAGTTAATAGCTAAGAAGACTAATTTCTGGCAAAAAGTTGCAAGGCACAGCAGAGGGTTAAGCTTCAGCAGAACTGAAGTTTCCATTTTCAAAGTAGTAGATGTTAGGCAGAACTGAGAAGCAGCTAAGTATCTGGACTATACCAAAACCATATAGTAGGTAAAGCTGATGAAATAAAGCAGGAGTTTTCCAGCTGCAATATATGGTCTTTCCTAACTTTGGAGCATGCATTTTCTGGGAATGTGTCCTTTCCCCATTATCCCATGTGTATGATAATTTATACTCACTTCCTTGGGTTGACAGAAAATAAGCCAATTGCCTTCCTCACCCCCCCCACATCAATGTTTACTATGTTATTTTCCTGATAAAAATTTTGCTGTTTGATTCATATTTCCTGTCTAGTCTGCTGTCAAAGCATGTGGTAGATTGGGCCTTGAGATGCCCCTACATTAAACAAAAAATTATTCTGTAGTCAAATAATATAACTATTACGCAGTTAAATGAATTATCCACAGTATGTACTAGATAGAACCAGCTTCCTGGAGCAATCTAATGACAATGAAAATAAGTATACAAAGGGGCATATTTAATTCTGTTATAGACATTCATTGGCCTCTTATTTGATTCTGTCCATTTAACAAATATTTATTGAGAACCTTGATTCACTGAACAATTTTAAAAAATGCATGAGATGCTCTCCTTGACTAATGAAGTTTTTTTAAAAAACAAATCACTTTAATATCTGATTTACAAAATGTTAGAAAGAATAAAACTGGAATACACTATCCTAATTGCAAACAATTAAGGTATTTTCTCAAAATAAAAAACAAACAAACAAGATTTTCATGCTTTTCCTCCCAGATGTTTCTTGATGAAATATCCTACTAACTTCTGTGGTCTCTTCTGATATTCAGCAAGCATCTCATGAGAGCTGCTTATCTGATCTTCATGGAGACGATTTAAAAGAGTAACACACACAACAGCAGCTTTGATACCACTAGCACCACACATGGCTGCAAAGATAGAAGATTCCATCTCAATGTTTCTGATTCCCGCATTATAAGCTGCCTGTAAATATTCCTGCTTATCCTTGTTGGTATATGAGCAGAAAGCACCATCCAGCCGAGCTTGACCTTCATAGAAGTCTAAGGTACACATGGTGTTTCCCATAACAGTAGTAAACTCATTCGACTCCTTGGCACATGCCATTAATTCCTGATTTAGGTCATCACTGAGCTCCGTATTTCGCACTATGCGTTTCTCCAAAACAATTTGTTCAAATTCAGGTTTGAAGCAAGAATCCATAGCTTTTCTAGTTAGCACCACTGAACCAGGCTCTAGACCTATTCCACCACATGCACCAATGCGAATAATGACAACATCTGAGCACTTGGCATGATACAGTAACTTGATGAGTTCATGCAACATGATTCCAATGGAAGGAACTCCCATACCATGGCTGACTGATAACACAGGTCCAATCTTATACATGGCATAGCTGTCAGTTCCTTCACAAATGTTAGGATGGTCTGTGTCAGGTGGTGCAAGTCCCAACTCTTCACCAATATAGCTAACAAAAGCTTTCATCCGGGCAGGACTTCCTCCAACACATACAAACTTTACATCTCCAAACATGGCCTGAAAATCATGAGTTTTAGTTCCAAGACTGAAATGGTAAAGTATATCTTCCTTCATTTCTGAGATATGTGGGTTTAAAAGATGAATTAAGTGTTCATTGGAAGACTGCAGATTTTCAGGTTTCTTTTCCTGAGTTGCCATTCTTTAGCTTCTAACTGGACCTTCTCTCTGCCTCTTTGGAATTCCTCTTCTCCAAACGACTAATGAAGTTTTTAATGGTCATGTTAACTTCAATAATGTTTTACAGACAAATATTTTAACTCTACACTAAGTTTAGTTTATTTCTTGCCACTTCACATAAATTATAGTCTCTGGTCTAATAGACTATTTCTAATTAAAGGCATTGCCAAAGAAACTAGCAAATTAAAAAATATATATATCTCTAAATAGAAAGTCAGTGCCAAAGCAAAAACAAAATAAGAACTCCTCCCCCAATATAAATATAGTTTTATTCAGAGAAAGAAGGAGATAATCAGTCAAATTTCCTCCACTGGATACTTTGATTATTCTATTTATTATAATATCCCCATAGAAAACCCTTGTATTAACTCGTTTTGGGTAATTATTTGGAGACACATAAATAAATGAATAAAAATTTATTATGTTCTTACTATGCACCATTCACTGTTCTAATTACTAACAAAATAAATAATTTTATATTATTTTATTTTATTTTTTCATAATCTTTTGTTTATTTTTAGTTTACATCATTCATTTCCATGAGATTTTGATTTACAAATTTTCTCCCTGTCTTTCCCCTACCCACCACCCCAAAACAGTGATCCCACTAAATACTCCCTCTCCCAATCAGCTCTCTCCTATATCCTCCCCAATCACCTGTCTGACTTTCCCGTAGGGCAAGATGGTTCTCCCTACCCCAGTACCTGTATATTTCCCTCCTCCCTATTCCACCCCACCTCTTGTTCTATTCTCTACTTTGTCTCTGTCCCTTTACAAAAGTGTATGCTTCTAACAACCCTCCCCCTCCAACCTCCCCTCCCCTCCATCCTCCCCCTCTGATCCCCTTTTCCCCTACTTTCCTGTAGGCCAAGATACCCAATTCACAGTGTATGTCATTCCTTCCCATAGCCAACTTCAATGAGAGTAAGGTTGACCCATTCCCTTTTGCCTTCCTGTTCTTCCCCTCCATTGTAACAGTTGTCCCTCGCCTCTACTGTATGAGAGAATTAACCCCATTCTGTCTCTCCCTGTCTCCTCTCCTTCTATTCCTCTCCCACCTCTCA
>JAQQSU010004172.1:0-14153 GCA_028627135.1 Pseudochirops cupreus | reverse complement strand
TTCCCCTTCCCCTTCCCCTTCCCTTTCCCCTTCCCGTTCCCTTCCCTTTCCCTTTCCCTTAACTTTCCCTTCACAAAAAAGTCCAGCAAAGAAATTCTCACATTAGCCATGTTCAAAGATATATGTCTCATTCTGCATTTTGGCAGGAGGTGGGTGACACGATTCATCTTCAGTCCTCTCAACTTGTGGTTTATCATTACTTTAATCAGAATTTTAAAGTCTTTCAAAGTTGTTTTCCTCTATAATGTAGTTGTCATTGTGTAAAATGGTTTCCTAGTTCTGCTCACTTCATTGCACATCAGCTCATAGATGTCTTCTCAGTTTCGTCCAAAACTGTCCATTTTGTCATTTTTTATGGAACAACAATATTATATTCATGTAACAAGAAATTGAGGGAATAAATCTAGGTGAAAAAGAGACAAAATTATCACTTTTGCAAATGATATGTAGGTGTACTTAAAGAACCTTAGAGAGTCAACCAAAAATTAATTGAAACAATAAATAACTTTGGCAAAGCTGTAGGATGCCAAATAAGTCCACACAAATCATCAGCATTTCTGTATAATACCTATTTTTTAGGCAATCAGGGTTAAGTGACTTGCCCAGCATCACACAGGTAATAAGTGTCCACTGTGACACTTAGCTGCTTCATTTCTATGTAATATCAATAACATCTATTAGGAAGCGATAGAAGGAGAAATTCCATTTAAAATAACTATAGAATATATAAAATACTTGGGTCTCCTTTCTAAGATATTCATAAGAACTATATAAATACAACTACCTCCAGGAATAAAATCAGACAAATAATTGAAGAGATATTAATTATTCATGGGTAGCGTGGGCCAATGCAATAAAATCACAATACTACCTAAATTAATTTACTTATTCAATGCCACAACAATAAAATTATCAAAGGTTTACTTTGTAAAACTAGAAAAATAATAACAAAATTCAGATGGAAGCAAAAAATTAGGTCAAGAATCTCGAGAAAGATAAATTTTTTTAAAATGGAAACAAACAGGGTCTTGCAGTACCAGATCTCTACCTATACTACAAGACAATCCTGAAAACAATTTGGTAGTAGTTTAAAAATAAAGATCAATCAGTGGAACAGATTAGGAACACAACATGAGAAATAAATGAACCTAATAACCTAGTGGGTGATAAGCACAAAGACTCTAGCAATTTGGATGAGAACTCATCATTTCATTAAAAAAAACAGCTGGGAAAATTTGACAGCATTATGGAAGAAATTAGATTTAGGCTAACACCTCATACTTATGGCAAGAAAAACTGAAAATGGATACATGACCTAGATATAGAAGTTTATATCATAAACAAATTAGAGAAACATTGAAAAAATTATCCATCAGATCTATGGAAAGGGGAAAAGTTCATGACTAAACAAGGAACAAAAAGGTTCATGGAAAATAAACAAATGATTCACTTTTGTACGAACAGATCCAATAAAACTAAGATTAATAGGGAGACAACTAACGGGGGGAAAAAAATCTTTGTACTAAGTTTCCCTGATAAAGAGAATCATAAGTTTCTCATTTCCAAAGATATATAAGGAACCGATTCAAATGTATTAAGACTAAGAGTCATTCCCTAATTGATAAATGTCCTTAAGACAGATAGTTCTCAAGGGAAGAAACCCAGGGTTTCTTTAGACACATAAAAAATGTTACTAATCTCTAATAATCAGAGAATAAAAATTAAGGCAATTCTAGGGTTTCACTGCATACTCCTCAGATTGGCAAAGATCACCAAAAAAAAAGAAAATGACAAATGTTGGAAGACAAGTAGGAAAACAGGCCCATTGATGTTGGAGCTGTGAATGGGTTTGACAATTTTGGAAAGCAATTTGGAATTACATACAAAAAGTTACTAAACAAGGCATGACCTTTGACCCAGATATTCCACTGCTAAGCCTATGTTCCAAAGAAATCAGAGAGAGGAAAAGGTCCTATATATACAAAAAAACATTTATAGCAGCTCTTCTTGCGGTGGTAAAAAACTGGAAATCAGTAGTAAAGTAGTGTAGTGATAGAGCACCAGCCCTGAAGTGAGGAGGACCTGAGTTCAAATCCAGCCTCACTAAACACTTACTAGCCATGTGACCTTGGGCACGTCACTTAACTCCAACTGCCTCCCAAAAAACCCCAACTCAAAAAAGAATCTGGAAATTATGGGGCTATTCATCAATTGGGAAATGAACGAACAAATTATGATATATAAACGTAATGGAATACTTTGTGTTGTAAGAAAAGAAGAAAAAGATGGTTTCAAAGAGATATGGACTTATATGAACTGATATAGAGGGAATCGAGTAGAACCACAAGAAGAATTTATACTGTAACATCAGGATCATAAAAATGTGTAATTTGGAAGACAAAAAATAGACATGTTTACAAAATGAAAAATAAAGTGGGTAGAACCAAAGAATAATTTATATAATAACAACACTATAAAAACAATCAGCTTTCAAGGCTCTAAAAACTCTGATCACCAAAATGACCAACCACTCATGATTCTAGAGGTCCGATGATAAAACGTGCTATTTCCTTCCTGACAAAGAGGTGATAGATGACTTCGGGATGCAGGATGAAATATTTATTTTGGGGGGGTGTATCCAATGATGGAATTTATTTTGTTTGGCCATGCAAATTTACTGCAAGCAGTTCCCCCTACTCCCCCTCTTAAGAGGCTGGTAGTGGGTGGGAAAGAAAATAGATTTCTGTTGATTAAAAAAATAAATTTTAATTTAAAAACATTCATATATCACAATTTTTTTAGTTATTCCTAGTTCGTGGGCACCCTCTTAGTTTCCAGTTTGGGGATATTACAAAAAGAACAATTATAAACATTTTTTTCATATGGGTCCTTTTCTTCAACTATTTACTATGATAAGGAACATGATAAGGAACCATTTATTTCTATGATTTCTGAAGGTTTTAATAGAAAGAGTTGGATGTTGTCAAAGGTCTTTCCAACATCTATTGATATAATACTGTAGTTTTTATTATTTCTGTTGTTAACATGATTTATTACATTTATGTTCTTATGTTGAACCAACCTGGTCATAGTATATAATCTTTTTAATAGTGGTTGTAGCCTATTTCATAATATTTTATTTCAAATTTTTGCATCAACATTTATTAGTGACGTTGGTCTAGACTTTTCCTTCTCTGCTTTGGCTCTCTTCTTTTCCTATTATTTCAAATAGTGTGTATAGTATTAAAATTAATTAGTATTACAATATTCAATAGAATTCACCTGTAAATTCCTGTGGTTCTTTGGAAATTTATTCTATGGTTTGTTTAATTATTTTTCTGATAGTGGGTTAAATGCTTAAATAGTGACTTAAGTAGTCTATTTCTCCTCTTGCTAATCCATATATTTCATGTTTAAAGGCACCTAGGTAGTACAGTGGATGAAACACACTCAATCTGGAATGAGAAAGGTCTGAGGACAAATCTGGTCTCATACGTTTTTTAGCTATGTGACCCTAGACAAGTCACTTAACCTCTATCTGCCTCAGTTTCCCTATATGTAAAATGGGAGTAATAAAAGCATGGCTGTTGTGAGGGAAAAAATGAGATAATACTTATAAAGTGCTTTGTAAACCTCAAAGTGCTATATAAAAGCTAGCTATTCTTTTTTATAAGTATTCATCCATTTCCTCCAAATCATCAGGTTTTTTTTTTAAGTATTTAATTGGGCAAAAATAGTTTCTGATAATTTCCTTTAATTCCTATTTAATTGTTATGATTTTTAAAAATTTTAATAAAAACAATTTGCTTCCCCTATTTTTTGAAAAGTCAGATTATATATTTACTTTGTTAGTTTTTTAAAATGGCTCCTAGATTTAATTGTTAAAATTTTGTTTCCTATACATTTTATTACTCTCTTCTTTGATTTTCAAAATTTCTACTTTGCTGATTAGTTGGGGACTCTGATTTTGTTCTTCAAGGTTTTTTTTAGCTGTAAGTGCAGTTCATTGACTACTTCTTCCACTCTATTATTAATGAAAGTGATTAGACATATATAATGTTTCTAAGAACTGCTTTAGCTGCATCCCTTAAGTTTTGGTATGTTGTCTCTTAACTGTCATTTTCTTTTATGAAATTTCTATTATTTTAACAATATCTTTGGGGCAGCTAGGTGGCACAGTGAATAGAGCACCAGCCTTGGAGTCAGGAGGACCTGAGTTCAAATTTGACTCAACACAAAAACTAGCTGTGTGACCTTGGGCAAGTCACTTAATCCCAATTGCCCTCCAAAAAGCAAAAAAAAAAAACCCCAAAACAATATCTTTGTCTTTTTAGAATTACATTATTTGGTTTCCAATTTTTAAATTATTTTATTAAGGCTCTTTATTGAATACAATTTTATTGCATTGAGATTACTAAATGATGAATTTAATATTTGTGCTTTTCTGTATTTTTTAATGAGGTCTTTATGTCCCAATAGTTGGTCAGTTTTGGTAGAGGTGCCATTACATCCGAGTAGTATGTACATTTCTTATTTCATATATATATATATATATATATATATATATATATATATATAATGTATAGATATATATGCATGATACACTTTTTAGTCTGCATTATTAACATTTTTCCATTCCCTTTCTTAAGTCTACAGTCAACAAAACTATATCAAGCCCTCATTGGTAGCGATTCCATTTTTGAGGTACAAATGCTTACACTGAAATTTTAACAATTAGCTCTAATAAGAATTGACTCCAGCATACCCCTAACAGTAGCCTATTTTCATCTTTGTCAATACCCTAAGAAATTAAAATTCTTATTTGTAGTAGAAACTGGTTACAATATAGGGTCCTTAATTTGTATATGTTGATCTTCTACTTTATACAACATCCTTGGTCCTCTTCTTCTTGAGATTTTGCACCATTATCATATACTTTGTAGGGTGGAAACATGGTGGAGCTAGGTGGTGCAATGGATAGCATGCTGGGCTGAGTCAGGAGGACTTATCTCCCTGAGTTCAAATCTGGCCTCAGACACTTACTAGTTGTGTGACCCTTGGCAAATCACTTAACCATGTTTGCCTCTGTTTCCTCATCTATAAAATGAACTGGAGAAGAAAATGACAAACCATTCTAGTATCTTTCCCAAGAAACTCCCAAAATGGAGTCATGACGAGTTAAACACCGGAAAAACTATTTAACAACAACAAAAGGATGGAAACATTCTTTTCATTAGCTAGAGCAAGGTGGGTATATGTTACTGCACTTTCATTTTAAAATCCAAATATAGGACACACTTTGTAAAGGAGAACAATTATTTATAACTGAGGAAACACCTAGCCACTCCCAGTCATTGATAGCTCATTCTGTGTCCGTGTCAGACACGTGTAATGGGAATGGGAATTTGAAGATCTTCCCTGCCCTTTAATAGACCTAGAGGGGACTTTGAAGATCTGCCCTGCTTTGAAAGTAAACTCTGCCCCGTAATAGGCTGAATGTAGTCACATGGAGCCTGTGGTGGAAGGAATTTGCTGAAGGGAAGCAGAGCCTACAGGAAGCTGGTAGTCAGAACTAGCCAAACAGTGGCATAAAGAGGATGCTCAGGCAAGGAGACAGAGAGGTTTGTGAGTAAATATTGATCTTGTACTGGTTTGTGGGAAGGCTGAAGGATGCTGTGACTCTCAGCATTATTATGACTTCTGAATATCTTTCGTACTATGATGGAATTGGCTTATTGGTTTTGGGATTCAGTTTTCTGGTGTCTAAATAAATGCTTCAGTTCTGTCCTCTACATGGAGAATCTGGTATATTTTGCAATCAAACATCATGTGATATTTATAGTCACAAGTCTTTATTGTGATCGTGGGCACTGTAAATATTGCATTGGTGCTACCACACACCTTGGAAAATATTGTACTGCCAATAAATGATTAAACTATGAATGTCATCCTGATAATTGACTTTTTAGACTTAGTTTCCAAATGAACACTTGCTTCTTTTGAAAAGGGAATAGTAACTTCTAAGAGAATGTAAGTGGACAGAAAATAAGACACTGCAATTCTTGAGAAAGGTTTTACTTTGAGAACAGTATCTGAAAACAGAAAGAAAAAGGAACTAAGATTAAGGCTCATATAGGACTAATACAAACTGTTAAGACCTCTGTAAACTTTGCAACTCCTCCCCAAATGTTGTTATTTTCATCTTTGTATGTTTCTCTGGGACATCATGGAGTCAAATAAACAGAAGTGTGTTGACAAATATCTGACTTTTCAGGAGAATAAATGTATGCAAAACATATATTTAATCTGAATTTTTTTTTTTTTGCTTTTTGGAGGGCAATTGGGGTTAAATGACTTGCCCAAAATCACACAGCTAGTAAGTGTGTCAAGTGTCTGAGGCTAGATTTGAACTCAGGTCCTCCTGACTGCAGGGCCGGTGCTCTATTCACTGCGTCACCTAGCTGCCCCCTAATCTGAATTATTAACAATTTCTCCATTGCATTCTTAAGTCTAGACAATCAAGAAAACCATAAATCCAGCCCTAATTTGTAGCCTTTGCTGATTTCTGAGGAGTATGTATTCATACTGAAAAAATTAACAGTCCTGCACTAGTATGAGTCAGTGCCAGCACACCCCTGCAAACAACAGTAAGGATAACAATAGAGTGACCAGCATCAGTGGAGGGAGTTTCTATACCAGAAGGTCCCTACACTGATGAAGTCACAAGTCTGTAATTAGTAGGTACTCAATCTACCAAGGAAACCACTGTTCCGGTCCCTATCCCTATCCCGTTTCCTTGTAGTGCTTGGAAGTAAGTTCCTTAAAAGGTTTAAGGAATATATCTAAATGGAGTGGTGTGCTTTTTTTTTTTAAGGGAATAAGGCAAGATAGAAAAGACCCAGGTGAAAAGAACCTAATTCACTGTAACACTACAAGAGGTAATGACAGCCAGAGGCCAGAAGGGGGCATCAAGAGGCAAGTCCTGAAAACTGAATGAGAACAACAAAAAAAATCAGTAAGCCTTTGACCCAAGGATCATTATTAGGAATATACCTCACAGGGGTCAAAGACAGAGAGAAAGAATTATATGCAGAAAAATATTTACAACATTGCTTTTGGTTGTTGTGAAGAACTAGAAATGAAGTCAGAATCCATCCATTGGCAGATGAATGATTTGTGGTATGTGTGTGCAATGGAATATTAATATATTGCATGAAATGACAAAAGGGATGAAACCTGGAAGGTCCTGCATGCTGGAAAGTGAAGTGATTTAGAACCAGAAAAACAACTTATACACCGACTGTTCTTCAGTCATATCTGACTCTTTGTGATCCCATGGACCATAGTGTTCATGGAGTTTTCTTGGTAAACATACTGGAGTGGTTTGCTGTTTCCTTTGTCAGTGTATCACCCATCCATAGGCAAACAGAGATTCAGTGACTTGTCCAAGGTCACATAGCTAGGAAGTTTCTGAGGCTGGATTTGAACATAGATCTTCTTGACTCTGAGCCCAGCACTCTATCCACTTTCACCTACCTACCTCAATGACTACAATATTGCAAAAGAAATTAACTGGGAAAAACTTTAAAACTATGGTGAGTAGTGGATTATAAAATGGATTATAAAATATGCTGTACACTTCTTACCAGAGAGTTGATAAAGAAGATAGGCTTTTGTAGTAGTTTAAGTATCTTTTTTTTTTCCAGAGGATGGAAGGCAGGGCAGTTGGGGTTAAGTGACTTGTCCAAGGTCATATAACTAGTAAGTATGTCAAGTGTCTGAGGCTGGATTTGAACGCAGGGTCCTCCTGACTCCAGGACCATGCTCTATTCACTGTGTCACCTAGCTGCCCCAGTATCTTTTTTTCTTTGGCTAAAAATATATCTTTTCCTGTTGCGCCTTTCTGTTGGCATGCCTTATCTGATTACACCCAAAACTTTGGATTAAGTAGCTCAGGAAGAGAGACTACAACCCCAACCCCCCACCTTCATCTACATCTATATAGATATACATATGTGCAAATATAGTATCTCCTCAGTTACTTGATCCAAAGTTTTGTATGTGTATTATATATACATGTGTATGAGTGTGTATATATATATATATATGTATATATATACACACACATACATATACATACAATACATATGTATATTATATATACACACATTTATGGGCAGCTAGCTAGGTGGTGTAGTGGATATAACGTTTGGCCTGGAGTTAGGAAGATAAATCTTGCTGAGTAAAAATTTGGTCTCAGACATCTAGTAGCTGTGTGACCCTGGGCCAGTCATTTAACTTTGCCTCAGTTTCCTTGTCTCTAAAATGAGCTGGAGAAGGAAATGGCAAACCACTCCAGTATCTGCCAAAACCTCAAATAGGGTCAGGAAGACTATGAAAGGACTGGGCAACAAGATATATATGTATATGTGTGTGTGTGTGTGTGTGTGTGTGTATATATATACACACATACATATACATATGTATGTATGTATATATGTATATATACATATATATGTATGTATACATACATATATATACACACACAATACATAAAAGTGCATAAGTATGTATAATATATTCAAATATACATTTACATACACATATACGTCACCTTGTGAGGGACACATATCCATCACCTTTTGACAAAGCATCTCACACTCTTGAGTGGTTCAATAAATTACTATTTACCTGTCTCTCTATGCTGGCTCATTCATGCAGTGGCTAGCAAAGACCCTGAAAATTCTTGTAACAACTTATTATGTACCAGGGGAATAAGAGAGGAAATTAATTAGAGAGGAATAAAAGGACTGTCTTGCTGCAAAGAGGCCCACGTTGGAGTTGGAAAACATGAATTTGTGGTGTAGCCAGTCATCACGTTGCGTGACCTCCTCCAGCTCTCTTCCAACAGAATGTGGGTAGGAGAAGGAATCCAGAGCTGTTGTTGGGCAAGAGACGAACAACAAAAAGTTAATGACAGTGTAGATTGGAATTGGTTAACTATAGGGTTCGGATTGTGAGGAGCAGAAAGTGAAGGGAGAGCCATGACAATGGCCTGAGAAAGTACTCAGGGTGGAAGGTTTACAGGTCATAATGAAGGCAAATATTTAGGGTTAGAGACATAGAGAGAAGGAATCATTAGAGTTATGGTCAGATAGAAATAACAGAATTTTAAATATTAAATGGAATAGTTGTGAGTAATGAGAAATCCAGGGTGTGACTCTATGTGTAGCTGAGATAGAATGGAGTAGGACATGGGATTTAAGATTACAAAACTGGGAGTTTAGGGAGGTTGAGCAAAACATGAAGATGTATGTTTAAATCCCCTAGTAAAGGGCAGAAGTTAGAGAGGAGAGGAAGACAACAAGGCTGGTGGGGGAATAACCTAGAGCAGAGGTATGGAACCTGCAACCTTGAGGCCACATGTATCCCTCTAGGTCCTCAAGTGTGGCCCTTTGACTGAATCCAAACCTCATAGAACAAATCCTCACAATAAAAGGATTTGTTCTGTAAAACTTGGACTCAGTCAAAAGGTCACACCTGAGGACTTAGAAGGCCACATGTGACCTCGAGGCCCCAGGCTCCCCACCCCTGGTAGCCTGTAGTTGACCTTAGAGAGCTACATACATTACAAGCTTTGCAGGCCCCCCCTCCACATTTTTCAAGTATACTTGAATCCAACAGCTCTGGATTCCTTCTCCTACCCACATTCTGTTGGAAGAGAGCTGGAGGAAGTCACATAACGTGATGACTGGCTACACCACAAATTCATGTTTTCCAACTCCAACTTGGGCCTCTTTGCAGCAAGACAGTATAGAGCTTTATACAGTGAGGTAATTTTTGCAAAATTCAGTACTACAACAAGTAAGAACAACATTTAATATTGTACATACATTTCATCTTTATTTCCTCTATATAGGGATAGAGGATCAAAGATATGATAAAATAAAACAATTCAGTAGAATGTAAGCTCCTTAAGGGCAGGGACTATTTCATTTTTATCTTTGTATCCCCAGAACCTAGCATCATACTTGAAGAATGAAGAGGACCTGTGTTCAAATCCTGTTCCAGGTACTTACTAGCTCTATGACTGCACAAGTCAATTTAAATTTTCCTGGCCTCGGTTTCCTCATCTATAAATGAGGATGGAAATGCCCTTCCATCTCTAAATCCATAAGTTTGTGAACAGCAATGCTTTAATATGCAAAGAAGAGAAAAAGAGAATTTGTATATGAAATGATGAGCTTCTATTCTGGTTTTAAAATATATGTGTGTTTATATGCATATAGACACGTATACATATATACACACCCATACTCACGTATCACATTTAATGTGACAGCAACTAAGCTACCTGCTTGTCTGTTGTCCGCCCTCTTCTGAACTTCCTTCTACCTTTTTCTTTGTATTTTAAAAAACGTTGTATTGGTGCTTTTCCCCTTTGCTTTCTTGTTTTGTTATGTATTACTATGATTCCTCATCTGGCAGCACCACACCAAGTAAAAACTCTCATTTGTACCGAATAAATATAGTTAAGCTAAACAACCTCATGTATTGGTTATTTCTGGAAAAAAAAATGTAGGTCTCACTAATGCTCTTGAAATCTATCACCTCTTTATTTCAAATAATAGGAGGCCTTTTTATCACCAGGCTTTTGGAGTCATGATTGGGTCATATGACATTAAAGGTGTGAAAAATTAGCATCTACTTTGCCCACTGCACCCCAAGAACCTTGGCATTTTTCCATCTGACTTGTAGTTTGAAAACTTTCATTTGTGTGTTGTTTTCCCCCTTAGACTATGAGGTCTTCAAAAGCACGGATGGTCTGACTTTTCTATTTGTACCCCTAGTTCTTTGCACATGCTAAGCAATTAATAAATGTTTCATTCATTCATGCATGCATGCATTCATTTATAGAATTTCTCAGAGTCCTTAAATCTTTTAAAGCTGTAGACATTATATAAATTAGTGTAAACATTATATAAATTGTTCTCCTGGTTTTGCTCACTGTATTTTATCAGTTCATAAATGTCTTTCCAGGTTTCTCTGAAACCATTCCTTTAACTAATTTTTTATGGTGGAACGATATGTATTACCTTCACATACCTTAATTTGTTTAGCCTTTCCCTGATTTATAGGCACTTGCTTTATTTCCATTTCTTGTATCAGAATATTAAGCAAAATCCAGCATGCTGCCTGTATCTCCTTCACTGGGAAATTTTCATTTGTCTTTTCACATTTTCTTAAAAGAATTATTTTTTTCCCCAGAGGCAGACAGATGGACTGGTTGATATGAAGAAATCCCCTCCAGCACAGAATGTTTGAAAAGTGCAACTCTTCCCACTGAATACCTCCTACAAGCTATAATTCTAGCTATCATACACAATCCAGTCTCAGGATGCTCTCAGGTCCTCCTGACCTATCACTGCACAACTAAAAAGAAAAGAAGGAAATGGTTACCAGATTCAGACTAAAATAATCACCAGAAATCTATTTACTTTTGGTGACTGAGGTACAGAATTTTGTCATAAGGCAAGGATAATAGCAGATAACCAGTTGGACCATGTAGGCTGATATATATATATATATATATATATATATATATATATATATATATATATATAGGTGACCTCTCTGGCTCTCTATCCCTCTCAATCCATACTGGCCAATACTCAGATGTTTTGGGCTGAGTTAAGGCACCAAACTTCTGTAGGATAGACAAGTACCCATAGCTAGTCCAGAGAACAGGACATAAGAATCAGTATTAAAATGACTAGTTTAACAACGGGACTAGGATGGTGAAGGGTAGGCACCAGGGACAGGGGCCAGTCAGTAGTTAAAGTCAATAAACACTTATTAAACACCCAGAGAGCATACTAAGGGGCACAACAGATGGAGTTCTGGACCTGGAGCCAGGAAGACTCATCTCCCTGAGTTCAAATCTGACCTCAGACTAGCTGTGGGACCCTGGACAAGTCACTTAAACCTGTTTGCTTCAGTTTCCTCATCTGTAAAGTCATCTGGAGAAGAAAATGGCAAACCAGTCCAGTATCTTTGCCAAGAAAACCCCAAATGGGGTCATGAAGAATCAGATAGGACTGGAAAAAAACCGCCAACTGTACTAAGTGCTAGGATACAAATAGGAAAGAGAAAGACAACACCTGCCCTCAAGGAATTTACAATCTTATAAAGGAGACAATACATAGAAGGAAGTTGAAGGGAGAAGGAGAAACACCCAAAGCTGGAACTTGATGGAGAAGTCCCGAAATAGTATCCAGGTGAGAAATGAGGAGATTTCTGAACTGGTATGTTGTCCTCATGTAGAAACCTCTTGTGGGCAAGCTCCCTCCTGAAATGCAGATTTTGGAACTCAGTCAGAGAGATAGAGCTGAGTGAAGAAGTGCAATACCAAGGCTGATGGGATCTTGCAGGATGATGACATTTTCCCAATAATAAAGGACATAGTGGGGAAGTCAAGAGAAGTCCTAAAATAGTGCGTCCAGGCGAGAGATAGCCAGGACACCTGTGACACCAAATGAAATCCTGAGAAAACCCACTGTTGCCATCTACTCTCGCCCCATTCTAGTTTCTTATCTTCAAGTTTTTTGCATAGTTATTTCATTCAGGAGACATATGTACTGTCCTCAGTCCAGTTTGTCTTTTGGTCTGATTTACAGATATGCAGTATTGTCAAAGGTTCAATTGAAGGGCATGAATGTCTGGCATTTATATGGGCTAATGAAGACATTCAGCCCCTGTGTTCTTTCTGTTGACAGGGACATGTCAAATTAAGTTTGGCTTACTGTGTGCCAGGCACTGAGATAGCACACTGGAGATAAAATACAAGAAAAAAAGAAAGACTGTCCCTGATCTCAAGGAGTTTCCATTTTAATGGGGGAAGAGAACACATAAAAGGAAGTTGAAAAACAGGGGGAGTAGAGAGTGAGAAAGGTGCTTTCAAGAGAAAAGTCCAGAAAAGGAAGGATAGGAGGATAGCTGGTCTCAGATGTTCCTTAAAACAGAGGTTCTGAGAGGAACTCACAAATGTAAGAGGGGCCCACAATATCGGAAAGGAATGAGAATGAAGAGGGGATTAGAGGGCGATCATAGTCATAAGTAATGGGAAACAATATGGTGGCCACTAATCACTAAAAGGAGCAGCTATGTGGTGCAGTGGATAGAGTGCTGGGCCTGGAGTCAAGAAGATTCATCTTCCTGAGTTCCAATTCCTTCCTCAGACATTTACTAGCTGTGTGATCCTGGACAAGTCACTTAACCCTGTTTGCCTCAGTTTTCTCATCTGTAAAATGTATCTTTGCCAAGAAAACCGAAAAGGACTGAAACCACTAAAAATCCAAGTTGTTCCTTTTTTCTCCACGGAAAACAGATCCATGCCTCAAAGGAAATGGCTCCGTCTTGTGGGATAAATTTTCTCTCTGTTAACTTAAGCTTGAAATCTCAATGCTATATTTGACTATTTCCTTTACCTCTTAAATCTAATCAATTGCTAATTACGGTCAGTTCTTTCACAATATCGCTCTCCTTTCTACTCCTGTTGTAATCACTACACACCAGATTCTCATGTCTGCTCCCCTTTCCCCCATAGCTATATTGATATCTTTTATTTTATTGACTTGTTTGCTTTTATATTTCTGTTTATTTTTTTAAAAGAATTTAATGTTTTTGCATTTTTAAAAAATAAGATTTTATTTTTCCCAGTTACATGTAAAGACAATTTTTAGCATCCATTTACAAAAACTTTTGAGTTCCAAATTTTCTTTCTCCCTCCTTCAACACGGCTAGTTAGTTGTCTGAGGATGGATTTGAAGTTAAGGTCTTTCAGGCTCCAGGACCAACATTCTATCCTCCACCTAGCTGTCTCAATTCTGGAAAAGAGAGTTGAAGAGAAGGTTGGTGATTATCTAGCAAAGTTAATGGGGATTACAGAGTTAATTTGATTTCATTAGGGATAGATCTTGCTGGACTAACCTTATTTCCTTCTTTCCTTCCTCCCTCCCTCCCTTCCTTCTCCTCCTCCTTCTTCTTTCTTTTCTTCTTTCCATCCATCCATCCTTTCATCCTTCCTACCTTCCTTCCTTCCCTCCTTCCTTCCTTCCTTCCTTCCCTCCCTTCCCTCCCTTCCCTCCCTCCCT
>JAQQSU010004171.1:0-14153 GCA_028627135.1 Pseudochirops cupreus | reverse complement strand
GTTATTATAATTGTCTATCATTTTCATTGATTTATTTGAAATTTTCTTCATTATTCAAATGAAATCATTATTCAAAACATTGTTACTTTGTCTCCATTTAGTTTTGGACTTTTTCTTCTTTTAGTAATAAATAATTTTATGATACTCTAGTTGAAAAATATTGGGATTGAATAGGGAAAAGGCCTATTATTCCATACATATTTGGAACTCTGGAGTTAGGAAACTCATTGTATCACTGCTAGTCAGACCCTCCCTGATTTTTAAACTTCCTTTGCTGGAGAACTGAAAAGTTAAGTTACTGACCCTGGGTTGTTCAAGTTTATAATCAATGTTATGATTAAGACATTACAGATATGTGTATATATATATATATATATATATATATATATATATATATTCTTTATTATCCTTATTCAGAAATTGCCTCTAATTTCTTTTTCAAAATAAATTTCACCTCCATATTTTCTCTCTTGTTTATCTGTTGGATTTATCCTTCTCTGAGCAAGAAACATTTAAGTCTTCTATAATTATTTTTTATCATAAATTTATTTGTATTATGCAGTTTTAGGAAGTTAGACAACATGTTATTTGGTATATATACACATATATGTAATGATATTTTATTGTAAATTAATATTTAAAGATAATGTGTTTATCTACACAGTACTTGGCATATTGTAAGCACTTAGTAAATGTTTATAAACCATCTTACTTGCCATTATGGAGTCTTATTGTTTTCTTATATGAATTTATTTTTTCTACTCCTATTGTTTTAGCTGCTTAAATCTACATATTTTCATCATTTCTGTGCCTAGATTTTGTAAATGCATTTCTTATAATCAACAGATGTTTGGACTT
Source organism: Pseudochirops cupreus (assembly GCA_028627135.1). Classification (NCBI taxonomy): domain Eukaryota; kingdom Metazoa; phylum Chordata; class Mammalia; order Diprotodontia; family Pseudocheiridae; genus Pseudochirops; species Pseudochirops cupreus. The sequence continues at coordinate 13,295 of JAQQSU010004171.1, read as the reverse complement.
TGTTGTTTGTTTGTTCTTTTTCTGAGGGTAGGGGTAATTCCATTTTTCCCCCCATTCACTCTTTGTTTTTTAGACAGCTTAATCTCTTCAGGTGTTACAATTATTAAATGTTTCTTTTCTTCTATTAATTCTTGTATATTTTTTCTTCTTAATTGTGTCCTGAGTCTTTGGTTTGTTTTTTTCATGTTAATTGGATCTTGGTCTCTCCTGTACATTCCATTCCCTTCTCTATTACTCTACCCATATTCAAATTCTCTGTACTGGGAGGAAATTTTACTCCCACATTGAGTTTTCTGGTAGTTTTCTTTCCATTAGAGCCATCACTTTTATTGAATGAGAATATTTAGCTTTGAGAGGATAAGACTATGGTCAGTTCAGCACCCTGCATCAGTCACTACCTTTGTCGCTCTCACATACTGTCTGTGTCTTCTACTTAAATGACTTAGTATACTAAATGCTAATGTTTTATGTGAGGGTGCATCCATGAAGTTTTATTGCATTTAGCTAAATGGAAAATAGTAAGTGACTTTTGTGTTGCCTTTTCTGAATCCATTCATCCCAACAACTCTCTGCCATTTCTGATAGTCAGTGCCTACTCTGGCTTAAAAGCAATCCATAATGATAAGTTTGTCCTCTTTCAGCATACTGATAATGAAGGCCTCAAGGTCTTCATAGCATTTCTCTTTGACTCTTCAGGATTCATCATGGTGGGAGCATATGGACATATAATGGTAGCATGGTGCTTTCCTGTGAGTGGAAAACCCATTTTCATGAGCCTGTCTCTCCTTTTGGTAGGCATACAAGCTTCTTGAATATACTAGTTTTGATTGTGAAACCTATGCCAGCTTCATGACACTCCCTATTATTATGACCACTTTGTAAAAACATTTACCCAGCTCTGACTTAAGTATGCTGCCCTTTATTTCACTCAGAGCTTCTATATAGGTGTGATAACTGCTGTGATCTCCCTTAAGAAGAGCTGTTCCTCTTTCAGATCTTCTGGATTTCATGTTGTCCATAAATATGTCCACATTTTGTGTGCCAATGGTGAGTGGAACCCATCTTTGCAAAAGTTTTTGTACATTTTATTGTGTTTCAACTACAGGGCATGATCCCCACCTGCCACGCTAAGTAGGCAGCATTGGGTAAAACATAACTTTTAGGGAGCCTTTTATAACTCTTTCCTCACACCAGACTATGAACAGTGCATTCCTTTAAAAATTGCCTCTCAGATACCAAGGGAACTTAAAAATCCCATGTCTGCATCAGTACACTGACAAGATGACCCCATGGCCTGTGCTGCCTGTGTGCAGATTGATAACACTTCTCAGTATTCCTAAACCTGCTTCTTCATCACTTTTCCTTTACAAAGGACCTTGAGGTAAGTAAAAATGTTAAATAATATTAATAATATCTTTGTCAGTACATCCAACTGCCCCAATAATGATAATATTCCTAGGAATTACAAGTATCATCTTCCCATGTAGGCATTCAAACAGTTTAATCTTATTGAATTCATTATGTTTGCTCTTTCTAATATCTCTTTTTATGTTTCTCTTAACTCTTGTATTTTAAAGTAATAATTTTCATTCAACTATATTCTTTTCATCAGGAATGCTTGAAAGTCCTTAATTTCATTAACTGTCCACTTTTCCTTGGAAGGATTTTACTCAGTTTTGTTGGGTTGGTAATTCAGGGTTGTAATCCTTGTTCCTTTGCTCTCCAGAATACCATATTCCACACTCTCCACTCCTTTAATATAGAAGCTACTAAATATTGTGTTTTCCTGACTGTGGCTTCATGATATTTGAACTGTTTCTTTCTGGTTATTGCAATGAACTCTGGAATATGACTACAATATTCCTAGGAATTTTCATGTTGGGATCCCTTTTAGATGATTGGTGGATTCCTTTAGTTTCTATTTCACTTTCTGGTTCTAGGATATCAGGGCAATTTTCCTTGACAGTTTCTTGAAATATGATGTCTGAGATATTTATTTTGGATATTAGATCTTCTATACTTGATCAGTAGTATGAAAAAAAATATGTCCTGATTCATAAAACCATTAAGTAATTTTTTCCGCTATTCCTTCTCATATTTCCATTAAAGTTCCTCTCAAAACCTACAAAAAAGTATTTTATAAAGTTTTAATAGAGACAGAAAGGTGAGTAAAGAGGTCTGGGAGTTGCTGATGTCATCTTTACCAGTGTGTGTGTGTGTGTGTGTGTGTGTGTGTGTGCGTGCACCCACACGCATGCATTGTGAAGCCATTTAAAAAAAAAAATTCTGTAGAATTCAATTGAAGTTGGTATGGCGGATAAAGTGCAGGACCTGGATTCAAAATGACCTGACTTCAAATTTGACCTCAGATATTTGCTAGCAGTTTGACCCTGGGAAAGTCTTTGTGCCTTAGATCAGCCTTAATTGTCTGTTATATAAGAATATTAATAGCATTTACTTCAAAGTGTTGTCGTAAGGATCAAATGAGATAAAATACATAGAAGTCTTAGCAAAGTGTCTGACACTTGGTACCTGCTCAGTGAATGTTTTCTCATTACATCAAGACAGCTGCATTTAATGATCTCTTCCTGAATTTACCCAAATGATTTCAGAATATCTTGACCATGAGCTAGCCAGGTAAGTTATAAGCATCAAGAACAACAAAATGACTCAAAGGAAAGAAATTAAAACACAGTAAGAGGCACACAAATGGATTCACAACTTAGTTGAAGGCATATAGACAGCTATTAATAATACTTTTTTTTGTCTTTTTGGAGGGGGGAAGGCAGGGCAATTGGGATTAAGTGATTTGCCCAAGGTCAGACAGTATTAAGTGTCTGAGACCAGATTTGAACTCTGGTCCTCCTGATTCCAGTGTAAGTGCTCTATTCACTGCACCACCTAGCTACCCCTCTTAATAATACTTTGTAAAATTTTTTCTTGCAGGAAGTGTAATGATACTGGGATTTGAAGATCTTCAATGCCCCTTGAACTTGCTGATGTAGCAGGAAGGGGTGGAGCAAGAGAAAGCTGGAACCAAGCTAGCTTCCATGCCATGGTGACTGGAAGCAGCAGCAGTCAGTGGCAGTGGCTGTGGTTGCAATGTGAACTCCTTTTCCTTTGAGCCTACAAGAATCTCTGCTAAGAATTCCTCCTGAGGACTGCCAGGGATGGGAACTGTGAGGGAGGGGGGGTAAAGCTGCTGGGAGCAAGCTAGCTGGACACTGAGCAATTGCTGTGAATGAGGAGAGGAGGATCTTTGCCTGAGGTAGCCTGTCCTGTTTTGAAGGCTTGAGAATGTGGGTGTTTACTACTTTAACTACATATGCCAACTTCATAACTACTGTGTTGGCTTTGACTTTCTGGTTTTGGGACTGAGTTTTCTGGTATTTAAATAAATGCTCTTGCTATATTTCCCATATAGAGAGCCTGTTGCATTTTGTGATTAATAACCATATCAACATATTTATAGTTGCTGTAGGCATTGTGAATGCTGCATTGCTGATACAGGAAGTAGATACATAGTTTCAAAAAACTCTGAAGAAGGAGCAAATACACCATATATTTGCATATCAAACCACATATGTTAATTTTTAAAGTGACTATCAGGAAAATGTGCTATCAGAAATTCTCATAAGAATGAAAAGATTTTCAAATCTTACATGATGATCATTCACCCTGTCAACAACTTTGTAAGGTACCAGTGGTATATTTTGTGACTTGTCAATTTATGAGTGAGCAGTAGTTTCTCAGGATGGAAAGAAAAGCCAAGGATTACCAAGATTCACACTCTGTTTATCTCCTAAAAATTCTTGTTTTAGGCTTCTTATTGAATCTTAAAGACTTTGTGTAAATAACACATTGATTTCCCTTGAAACTTCAGAAAGTATTCTCTGGTCTAGCATCTGCTCTGTTTAAATAAAAGCTGAGACTATATTTTCTTATAAGACTTCCTTTAATACTCAAAGATATCTACTGCACTGGATCAACCTAGAACATCAAAGATTCTAAATGAAAATGACCTGTTTCTTTAGATCATTCAGGAATATTTGAGAGAAAACACTATAAATAAATGCTACTCACATTATTATCATCCCAAATACAAAGAAGGCAGCTCATGGTTTGACAGTTTAGGAGACAAAGAGCAAAGGAAAGCTCTGTTTATTACTCAATCTGTCATTCTATTTTTAGCTTTTCCCCTTATTTTAATTCAATAACTAGAAGGAAGGAAATTCACTAGTAACTCATATTTCTCAATTAAATTCAATATTTACTGAATTTCTACACTGAACAGGTCACTGTGCAGTAAGGCTTGCAGCTATGTGTATTATAGATGTTTTGTGTCCCTTATCTTTCAATTGGACTATAAGCTCTAGGAGTACCACATTTTATCTGAGTTTTGCATCTACCTCTTTGCCTAACACAATACTCTTCACACAGCAGTCACTTGATAAATATTGTTGTAGTTTAGGGAACAGAGATAAAGTAGGAAAAATTTTGTGCTCTGGAGGAGTTTATAATTGAACAGTAAAGATAAGGTATGGGCAACTACAGTTATAAAATAATTTAGAAAGGTAAGTATCACAAAAAGGCAAAAAATGCCCAAAATACTTTGAGGAAAGGAGAAGAGGGAGGGAGTGAGACACAGTGACAGACAGAGACATACTGAGTCAGAGATAGAGGGACAGATACACAGAGAAGCAGAGAGACAAATATAGAGTCAAAGAGAGGAAGACAGCTATAGAGAGATAGATACAGAGTCAGAGGCACAGAGAGATGGATATAAAGTGATAGAAAGAAAGAAACATAAACAGAGGAAAGTTAAGAGAAAGAGACAGAAATAGGGAGAGAAAGAGTCAGAGAAAAATACACTCACAGAGAAATTAAAAAGAGAAAGACATAGAGAGATGGAAAGAAACAGGGATAAGAGAGAAACGAAGAGGGAGAAAGAAATAAAGGAAGAGAGAGAAAGGGAGAGACATAAAGATGCATACAGAGAGAGACATGGAGACAAAAACAGAGACAGAAAGAGAAGAAGAAAGATATATCATTTAATTTTATCTTGCCTTTGAAGGATTTATGTGGGCAGGAATTGTGTGAATTATGTTAGGAGGATAAGGGAACAGAGTAAACAAAGCTACTGAGACAGAAAGGGCTATATTTTGATCCAATTTATCTCAATTACTGCATGTAGTAACAGAAGTGGAGGTAGATGTATTTGGAAAGTGAGATTTGTGACAAAGATTTAAGGCCTTGAATATTAAACATAAGAATATAAATTCTCGTCTATAGATAGTAGGAACCACCGGAGTTTTTTGAGCAAAAAGATATTTGCAGAGTTGTGTTCTTGGAAGAACAATTTAGTGAATTTGGGCAGAATGGGTATATAACAGTAGAGGATAATGTGGGCCAGGCCATTTAAAATTCTCTTATTCCAGGAGTCTAAGTAATAGGAATTGAGATACTGAAGAAAGATGATGTAAGTGGAAAAATACTATATGTTTGGGGAGCACGAAGAGTCAGAGATGATAGTGAGGTTCAGGTCTTCGATTATTTTTATTAATAGAAACAGAAGTCAGGAGTAGGATTTGGTTTAGAAGTAGAGAGGTAAACTGAATTTCAAGCATATTTACTTTGATTACACTGAGGATCCAAATTAATTTAGGTACTACAAATCAGTCGTAGAATCGATTCTCTTGGTTATATGATTTCCCTCAGCAGTGCTCACTTGACTGGGAGAGGAGAAAGAGAGGTGACTATGGGGATTAACTAGACTTGGGAAATGCCAAGGTAGATATGATAGTTTTATGTACTCACACACCAAAATACATAAATACGCATCACTACTCATCATTTTGTGGATTTTATTAAAAAATAAAATGGCTATAATAGTGTAAGTGAATTTGACATGACGTCAAGTAGATCAGTGAAATATTCTGACTTACTCTTAAAAAATGAGATCAGAGACAAGATGGCAGAGTGTAAGCAGGAACTCACCTGAACTCCTCTATGAATTTCTTCAGGAACCTCTAAAAAGTGAATCTGGATGGATTTTGGAGTGGCAGAATCCATTGGGGGACAGAGCACAGCAGATTTTCCATCCAGGCTGGTGCACATATGGGACTGGGCAGAGGAAGCATGGAGCACAAGGGCTGAATGTTGGAGCTTGTTATTTAAGATTTGAGGGGACTATCAACTGACTGTTTCTTTGAGGACAACTCCAGGTATGAAAATTAAAAAAAGCTATTCAAGCTACCCCAGCCAACAACCCATGATGCCAGACCCTGTAAGGTACAGGTATAGAATGCAGAGGGAAGGTCGGGAAAACAACTTTTCTGCATGAGCTGAGGTAGGACTCTCCTTACTCGATTTACTTGCAAGCACCTGGCACACCTCAAGCTTGGCTCAATGCAGATTGCAGCTTGGTATACATTTTGCCTGAAATTGACATTCTAAAGTTAGGGAAATATGGTTCTCTTGTTGTAGTTTTGTCTCTACTTTTAGTGACAAGTTTCAATAATCAAAAGTTTTGAAAATACGACAAATTTATTAAACACTTGATTCTGGAACAACTTAAGTGACTGTAAGATCAAAACTATTAGGCTCAGCATTTAGCGTAGGTATTCTTGTATAAGTAGGGGTCCCCTGGCTCATGGGAATATTAGTTTGTTATTCAATTAGTATTATATTTGTTTTAGGTATTAGCTAATGTTAATAGTAGGAGAGTTTGTGAATTATTTAATAAATATTTTAATTATTCTATTTGCTAGCTTAATGTAAATTCCTTAGTAAAATTTTATCCTCCTGGTAAAGGAATTAAAAATGAATTAATGCAGGATGTAAAGGGAATAGATGTGATTATGATTATTAAGATTATAATTTTAATTTTGTAAGAGTGATCAGGGTTTGGGTGTAGTAACTTAAATTGGTTCCAAGGTTATAAAAGAAGGCAAAAGTGAAAGAATCTGGGATATGGTATTGAGGATGGATGATTGGAAAGCAGTCAGGAGGACAACTTGGAAACTCACCCATTCCAGGTCTTGCTGACCCTTGACACCACGATACAGACCCAGGAGCAGGGGTGGACCCACCACACATGAGTGAAAGACCCATGGAATCCCCTGCTGAATGGACAGTTGAGCCAATCAACCCTGGAGGAAGAGTTGAAGCTACACTTCTGCTGCCAAAGCTCTACATTGTGGGCAAATGGATGCTGAGCCTTTGCCCCTTCATGTGAGAATTTTGATTGTTGTGAGTGGGCTTGTTCCTTTGTTGTTTTCAATAGTTTTTACACTTGGTCTTTTTGTTTATGCGTACTCTGAACCCCTACATAATCATTTTATCTGTAATGATGGTGTAACACCATGGGGATTTCCTTAGTTTACTTTTTGTTATATGTAATTATTCCTATTGTATAAATATCCCCAAAGGCAGGAAGAAAGAACTTTGAACAATTGATGGAAACTAGCTCAAACCTTTAATGTGACAAATTGTCGGGTTTGTGGGGGACCCCAGCTTGAACAATAGCCCTGGCACCCAGTACCTTTGAGACCTGAGAGGCTTTTAAGTAACCTCTCTTTAATCCGTAATGGGACTGTTTTTTGGAGATTAGCAGAAAAGCATCAGTGGAAACTAGTGAGTGAGGAAAAAGGGAAATATTGTCTGAAGCAGCAGGGAACAGGGAGCCAGGTTGAAATTAGTCAGTGTAAGTGGACATATGGGGCTGAGAGGCTGAACATACCTGTGAATTGTACCTTGTGGTTTAAAACGCAGTTTACGAGCCTCAGAAGAGAGAGTGACAAAAGGGTCTGGCAGCAGTGCGATTCCTTCCACAGTGAAGGGCCTGGAGTCCCTAACATCAAAAGAGCTTGGCTTGTGTGGTACTGGTCAAATGGAACACACTGAATAAAAGGGTTTGATCAATTCTGGAGTACTAGCAACCGACCCTAGAAGAATACCTAAGTGTGAATGGAGCCCAGGGTCTGTGCTCCTGGTTTAAAAATAGTAATGTTAGTTATTTATCTGGACCTTTAGAAAATGAAGAACCACCCATCTATTTTCCTTTCAGGGGAAATGACCCAATCATATACTCAGAGGTACAGTCTGCTTTAAGAGGTCATTATGGGATCTGTGGGCAAACTACTTACACTCACCTACCTGTCAACTGGGCTGGTTTGTTATATAGGATTGGTCAGACCAAAGGTTTTCTTCCTATTAGAACAAGATGAAGGTCAGTTGGGTATAAGGTTGTATGACGATTTGAGGAAGATAAAGAGGAGTACAAGCCTTGACACTACCCTGACTAAAATGGGTGATGCCAATGGCTGGGGTGATACTTGGCCTCTCAAAAGAATTATCCAAATGTATGGGCCAGCATAAACTGGGGTTCATGATGGAAGCTAGGATATAGACCTCCAATCTATTTCTTCAACAGACGAATTAGACTTCAGGCAGTGATAGAGGTCATTACAAACCAAGCTGTAAAAGCATTGGATTTGCTAGCAGACCAGGCTACCCAAGCCTGAGAGGCAGGCCTTCAACATAGATTGGTCTTAGATTACTTGCTGGCTGAGGAAGGTGGGGTGTGAGGGAAATTGAATTTATCAACTTGTTGTATGAAAATTGATAACAATGGTTAAGTGGTGAAAGAAATAACCCAGAATATAAGGAAGATTGCTCATGTACCTCTCCAAACTTGGTCCAGTCCCTTCAATACATCTTGGTGATCTTGGTTTACTGACAGTTGGTGGAACAAGCTTTATGATTTTTATTGTTAGCCCTTAGTGGAATAATACTCTTCCCAGTCTGCTTACCTTGGGCAGTACAACTAATAACTAAGATAATATGGGATTCACTCCCTAAAATGATGAAACTAGAAGGTAGTACAGGCAGATTATTGATCCTCAGGAACCAAGACTGGGAACCTGTGAGCCAGGAAGACAGAGAAGTTTATCATGTGAGTCTGGAGTGAGAAGAAGAGGTTGAAGAATTGTGAAAAGTTTTCAGAGGATAAAGGGAAGAGGCGGGATTATGTGTGAGAGAGATGAAAACTTCTCAGGTAATATTTTACAAATTAGATAGAATAACAGGTTACCAGAGACCTAGTTGAAGGAGACAGCAGTTTGGGACCTTTGCCTTGCTTCCCTGGTCATAAGTTGAAGTTTTTGATAAGCTAAGCTAATGTGTAGGAGGGAAAAGTACAGAGCCTTCAAATTTAACCACAGGCTCAGATGTCCCAGCCTTGTTTCCACTTACCATCATTTGATCTGTACAAATATAAAATTGGAAATCCTGTTGTGAAACTCCAGGCAGGTTACCATGTCCTAAAATCCCCATGATTCATAAAATATTGTCTGCTTTCATATCTATATTGATACTGCTTGACATTGTATCTTCTTTCATATGTATTTTGACACTGCTGACATTTTACCTACTATGTAAATGGATTTTTGTGTTTCGATTGTGAGCTTAAGTTCCTGATTAATGGGAACAAAGGACAGTATGGGATGGGTTAAGGGGTGGTCTTTTGTCTATATAACCAAGCTTTGTATTCCGTATTTCAGGCCTTTCTCACCAGACTGCTTTTGATGTTGATGATTCCCCATTCTCATGAGAAGAAATAAATATCTTTTGTTTCTCAGGAGAAATCTCTGAGTTATTGATTTTATTTTGGGAAAGGGACTTTTGTCCCACACATAATCGTATTTTTTCCTTTTGGAATGACGGTAGATAAACCAATACGTGGGTGTTCCTCAATAGCATTAGACATAAATTTTGGTGGCACTCTACCATTCCCTATCAGGCAGAAAATTTCTCTTATTATTTCTGATTTGGAGCATGACTGCCTTTAATTTTAAAATAATAATAATTATACAACATGTACTTATAACGTCTACGGCAAAGTGGGATGAGTACTGGGTCTAGAGTCAAGAATATCTGAGTTCAAATCAAGTCTTTGACAATTACTTATTGTGGGACCCTGGGCAAATCAGTTAATCTGTATTTGACTTTGTTTCCTCAATTGCAAAATGGGGATAAAAATTGTACCGATCTCTCAGTTGTTACGAGGATATAATGAGGTAATATTTGTAAAGTTCTGTGCCTGGCATGTAAGAGGTGCTTAATAATTTTTTTTTTTGTCTCTTCTCTTACCCCTTGTATTCCATGCTGAAATCACAAAACCATGTAAAGTTTGTAAGGCAGGCATCACTTGAAATATAAAGAAATTGTAACTACAAGAGTTTGTATCATATGCCAAAGATATATCTTTTTAAATTCTAACTCTTTCTCAGTACTTCCCTTTTTCTCTTAATATAAGCATCTTCCTGGTTATTCAGGAGTTAAATTCCACTATGAGCTCTGCCAACCCCCTCTCTCCTAGTCATATGACCTCTCACCACTTCCATCATCTATCTTTTTTATTTCTTTTGGTCTATAAATTGTGTCTGACAATTTATGACTGCATTTGAGGTTTTCTTGGCAAATATAATGGAGTAGTTTGCCATTTCTTTCTCTAGCTCATTTTACAGATGAGGAAACTGAATCAAATAGGGTTAAGTGACTTGCCCAGGGTCACACAATTAGTAAATATCTTAGATTGGATTTGAATTTAAATCCTCCTGACTCTAGGGCTAGTGATTTATCTACCACTCCAAATTGTTACCTCCAATAAATATTATGTAAACCTTTATAACAATAGCATCATAAATGGTCTGAAAGTATCTGATTTCTACTCCTATAAACCCATCCTTCCCACAGCTACTAGATTTTTTCTTAGAGTACAACCTTTTGTGACTCCTCTACTGTATAGACTATAGTCAACACTTTTAGGTTTAGCATCTGAGGCCTTAAAATTTGTCATTAACCTAACTTTCAAGAAATTTCTCACTCTGCTCTCACACACACAACAATCTAGTTATAGGTGTCAAACAGAAGGCAAATAGACCACAGTTCACAAAACTCCCAAGTGCATCCTGAAACAGATTAAAATGAAATAGGGAAATAATCAGCAAAGTAAAAAAATACAATACAACATAGATAATGTTGCATTTAAAAATTAAGACAATATGTGATTTACGGAGATGTTTATATATGGTTTAGTGACTGACATTTATACTTGAGTTTGACACCACTGATCTAGCTAATTTGAAATGAAAACATAAAGAGCATTGATGTAGTTATTTATTCCACTGAGGCAGATCGAAGCTAATCCATGATTTTCCACTTTATATTCATGCCTATTTCCTTCCATAAGTACCCCACAGAATATTTATTTGTCATATGGACATATTCCTTTCTTAAATTCTATAAGTACCATTGCAAAATGCTAATTGCCTACTTTTTACTCTTCATAGCTAACTTGTCCACCTTTTTTTTTACAATAATACACTTACTAAATAATATATTTCTGCCATGTTTTGCTTGAAAATTATATACTAAGGGGCAGAGCCAAGATGGTGGAGTAAAAGCAGGAATTTGCTTGAGCTCCCACTCCAACCACCTCTAATACCTGTAAAATATGACTCTAAACAGATTTTAGAGCTACTGAACCCACAAAGTGAAAGATAGGGAAAAATCTCCCACTGAAGACATCCTGGCAGGCCAACAGGAAGTTGGGAGCCAAGCTTAGTCCTGCATGAGCCATCCAGGTCAAGACTGGTGACACAGACTCTCAAGAGCAGACTTTAATAGTGCAAATTACTGGCAGTTGTGGTGGTTTCCAGACTTCTCAACCCATAAATGACAAACAGCAAGTAAAATCAGGGCAGAAGCCCATTGATCCTGGGTGAGAAGAGAATACAGTTTGGCCCCTGCCCCCAGGATGGTAGAGTTGACAGTGGCTGCAACTGCTGCTGCTGCTGCTGCTTCCAGCTCCAGGCCTACAGACTGTGGGAGGACCAAGTGACTGTCCAGAGGGCAGTTGCAGGAATCTCTCTCTGGCACTGAGGCAGGGTTCTCTTGCTTTGCTCTCCTGGATATAGGTAACAATCTTGGGTGGCAGTCCTAGGATGAGGAGCACTGGTGTGGCAGAGCATGTTGAGGCTGTGGAGAGAAAGTCTTCCTCACAGTTCTGAGCCAGGTGCCTGAAAAAGAAAACAAAAAAACAAAAAACTCTGAAAACAACTATGCAAAACCCCAGAAATTTAGGACATAGTACTCTCCACTCTGAAAGCAGAGTTCAACCGCAGCAGAGAGTTCAAAAGACAAGTAATTGACTGACAAGATGAGCAAACAGAGGAAAGCCAATCAGACTATAGAATCCTTTTTGGAGGACAAAGAGGATCAAAACATAGAACCAGAAGAAGATAACAAAGTCAAAACTCCTGTATCAAAAGACTCCAAGAAAAAGATGAACTGATCACAGGCCAGTGACGGAGGAGAAGGAGGAGGAGGAGGACGACAACAAAGAGGAGGAGGAGCTCAAGAAGGATTTCAAAAATCAAATAAGAGAAGTAGAGGGGAAAAAACAGGAAGAGAAATGGGAATGATGCAAGAAAATCACAAAAATGAGTCAATAGGCTGATGGAAGAAAATAATATTTTAAAAAATACACTAACTCCAATGGAAAAAGAGGCACAAAAAGCCAATGAGGAGAAGAATGCCTTAAAAAGCAGAATTGTTTAGATGGAAGAGGAGTTTCTAAAATTCACTGAAGAGAATAATTTCTTCAAAATTAGATTGGAGCAAATGGATGCTAATGACTTTATGACTAATCAAGATACTATAAAACAGATTCAAATGAATGAAAAAATAGAAGGCAATGTGAAATACCTCATTGGAAAAAAAAACACTCACCTGGAAAATAGATTCAGGAGAAATCTTTTGAGAATTATTCAACTACCTGAAAGCCATGATAAAAAAAAAAAGATTCTAGACATCATCTTTCAAGAAATTCTCAAGGAAAAGTACCCTGATATTCTAGAATCAGAGGGAAAAATAGAAATGGAAAGCATCCACTGATCACCTCTTGAAAAAGATCCCAATGAGAAAACTCCTAGGAGTATTATAGCCAAATTCCAGAGGTCAAGGAGAAAATGTTACAGCAGTCACAAAACAACAATTTGAGTATTGTGGAAACAATCGGGATAACACAAGATCTAGCAGTTTCTACATCAAGGGATTGAAAGGCTTGGAATATGATATTCCAGAGGTCAAAGAAGGTAGGATTAAAACCAAGAATCACCTGCTCAGCAAAATTGAGTGTAATACTTTAGCAGAAAATTTGCATATTCAATGAAATAAAGAACTTTCAAGCATTCTTCGCTATGGGTTATTCATTATTTTGATTATCAAGA
>JAQQSU010004170.1:0-14154 GCA_028627135.1 Pseudochirops cupreus | reverse complement strand
TGTGTGTGTGTGTGTATATACATATATATGTAGTATAATATATGATTTCACCAGGCATAGTTCACCCTCAGCTTTTCTATGCACAATCCCACACACTGTGTATTTTCTCATTATATCTTCTTACCCTAAATGCCTCCTTCCCTTTTTGCTTCACATTTCTGGCTAAATTTAGGGACCAATCCATAAGTTGGATTGGCTTAGAAGGAAAGAAGGGGGGGGGGAGTCCTCTTTCTCTCACAGATGTTTTTTGGAAGTTCATCAGAAATCAGTCACTTGAAGAAGCTGCATCACCTGTGTCTAGCTGACCTTTCCCCCTTCTTCAGATCCAGGATCATGGATCCACCTTTTCCCAGTGACCTTCCTGGACTATCTTGGCTTCAGGTGATCTTTTCTTCCTGGGAGTTTTGTAGAACTTATTATTTATACTGTTTGCTTAGGAACTGACCATATAACAGCCCCAAAACTTCTGTTATTGCATTGAATTTGTTATTTAAATCTCATTGTTCTTTAACCTTTCACATATTTCTCTTTACATTCCCACAGATGCTGCCCCTGCAGCCGAGCCATTCTTTGTAACAAGAAGGGTGGGGTTCTTCCGCTTTTGATTTTGTACAATATTAGAGGGGGGTGGGAAATAACTACCATCTAAGTAATGGTAGTAAAACAGTCTTTAAAAAGAGCCTATTTCACATTGATGTAAGGAAAATGATCCTAACAGTCAGATCAATCCCAAAGTAGAGTGGGTGGCTTCTGGAGGTAGTGAGTTTCTCCTCATTATAGAACTTTAAGGTTCTGCTTGAGGACAGACATGGGGGGGGTGTGATATTATTCAAGACTGAGACCACTATCTGACATTAAAAACGACACACTCCCTCCCCCAACCCTCCAACAGCAGAAATGGTTGTAGGAAATGTAAAATTGTAAGAAATTCTTTTTTAAAATGTGTATGTTGAGATAGATTGCCTGTTTTTATTTTTTAAGATGTCTTCTATCATTTATTTGATTAAGAACTCTCCCTCTAGAGTTTTTGGTAAAATATATACAATAATTTTTAACTTTTTTATGGTGTAATCTTTTATACTCAGGTCATGTATACATTTTGAGCTTAATGTGATGATTAGTGTATTAATTAGTAATTATATTACATAATTAGTAGTATATTATGGTATATGATATATTTTAATTCCTACCAGTGTTTCCTTAATAGGCTGATCCTTTACTTGGGAGATGGTCATCTATCTGAGAGCCAGTGTGATTTCAGAAAGGGCGGAGGAATTGTCTATATGGTTTTTGCTGCCCTACAACTCCAGGAAAAATGCCAAGAGCAGAACAGAGGTTATATGTACAACATTTGTACATTTTACCGAGGCCTTTGATACTGTTAATTGTGAGGACTGGAAGATAACTATGGCTCAGATCATGAATTTTTTGTTGTGAAATTCAGACTTAAATTGAAGAAAGCAGGGAAAATCATTGAAACATTTAGGTAAGACCTAAATAATATCTCTTATGAATAGATTCAAAGTATTAGATCTGGTAGAGCATCTAATGAACCATAGACAGGGTTGCAATATTCCATAGGAGGCAGCAACAAAAAATATTTCAAAGAAAAAGAACAGAAAAGGAAAATGATTTCCTGATGAGGTTTTAATAAATAGCTGAGGAAAGAAGGAAAGTGAAAGCTAAAGGAGAAAGGGAAAGACCCACCTGAAGGCAGAATGCCAGAGAAAAGCAAGGAGAAATAAGGTTTTCACAAATGGGCAATGCAAAAAAAAAAAGAGAGAGAGAGAGAGAAGAAAACAATAGAATGGGAAAGACAGATCTCTTCAAGAAAATTAGAGATAGCAAGAGAATGTTTCAAGCAAAAATGGGCATGATAAAAATGGTAGGGACTTAATGGAAGCAGAAGTGATCAAGAAGAGGTGGCAAAAATATGCAGAAGAACTATACAAGAAAACTCTGACCTTTGCCATTAAGGACACTGGTATGGTTATAGATCTGGAGCCAGACATCCTGGAGAGTGAAGACATATGGGCCTTAGGAAGCATTGCAAACAGTAAGACTTGTGGAGGTGACAGAATTCCAGCTGAGCTGCTTAAAATCCTAAAAGGTGATGCTGCTAAAGTGCTGCACTCAGTATGCCAGCAAATTTGGAAAAGTCAACAGTGGCCTCTGATTTGGAAAAGATCAGTTTATATCCCATCCTAAAGAATGGCAGTACCAATGAATGTTTAGGTTACTGAAAAATTAGGCTCATTTCACACGCAGACATGATTATGTTTAAGATTCTGCAAGCTAGGCTTCAGCATATGTGAACCAAGAATTACCAGAAGTACAGGCTGGTTTTTGAAGAAGCAGATGAGTTAGAAACCAAATTGCCAGAAAAACCAAAAATCAAATTGCCAGCATTCACTAGAGAAAGAAAGGGAGTTCCTGAACAGAACCCCAACAAAATATCTACTTCTGCTTGACTACATTAAAACCTTTGACTATGTGCATCACAACAAAATGTGGCAAAGTCTCAAAGAGATGGAAGAACCAAGTCATCTTATTTGTCTCCTGAGGAACTTGTATGTGGGTCAAGAAGCAATAAAACTGAACACAAAGTAACTGGTATAAGATTGGGAAAGGAGTACAACAAGGCTATATATGGTTACCTTATTTATTTAACTTATGTGCAGAGTGCAATATGTGAAATGCCAGGTTGGGTGAAGCCAAATCTGGAATTAAGGTTGCTGGGAGAAATATTAACAATTTCATATATGCAGATAATACCACTCTGATGGCAGAAAGTGAAGAATTAAGTCTCTTGTTGAGGATGAAGGAGGAGAGTGTTAAAACTGCCTTGAAATTTGACATTAAAAAACATTGCAATTCATCTCGTCCCTTACTGGCAAATAACAGGGAGAAGAAATGGAAGCAGTGTCAGATTTTATATTCTTGGGATGGTGACTGCAGCCTTGAAATCAAGTAATACCTGTTCGTTGGAAGGAAATCTATGGCAAAATCTAAAGTGTGTACTAAAAAGTAGTGATATCACCTTAATAGCAAAGGTCCGTATAGTCAAAGCAGTGGTTTTTCCAGTAGTAATGTACGGCTGTGGGTTGGACTATAAGGAAAGCTGAGGGCTACAGAATTGAGGTTTTTCAGTTGTGGTGCTAGGAGATGTTTGAGAGTCCCTTGGACAGCAAGGAGGTTGAATCAGGTAGTACTTAAATTAATGCAGACTGTTCTTTAGAAGGACATACTGAAGCTGAGGAGTAAATATTTTGGCTCCATAGTGAGAAGATGGAACTCATTGGAAAAAATCCTGATGTTGCGGAAGATTGAAAGCAAAAAGAGAAGGGGACAGCATCTCAGCAGAAGATGAGATGGCTAGATAGTGTCATGGAAGCAATGAACACAAACTTGGAAAGACTTCAGCAGATAGTGCAGTGGAGGATAGAAAGGTCTGGCATGCTGTGGTCTATTGGGATCACGAAGAGTTGGATATGGCTGAACATTTGAACAACAACAGAGTACCTCTAGGAAAGTCTACGAAATTAATGAAATGTATGAATAAATGATTTCAAAGTAGAAAGTGAACACTAACTCCAAGCAGTATGTAAAATAAATAAATATGTAAAGATTAGGGTATTAAATATACAAAGGTGCAAAACCAGTTCCTTAAATATATTCCACAACTATTAAAAGCCATGTTTTGTTTCCTTTAAAGTTTGATCTTGAAAAATTAAAAGACAATAAAGTCTATAAAAGGATTCTTTTTTCCATCAACAACTGTATACCTTGACCTTTGTAAGCTAAGGTCTTTACCGGATCTGTTTGACTGAGGCAATCTTGATTCAGTGATTAAGGCTAGGTAGGAAATCCCCCCAGCTGTAGTTGAGAAAGGTATCTCCACTCCTTAAAAGTTTGTCCACGCTTAATCTTCTGGCATAGTAAACAGAGAGTTAGTCTGGAGTCAAGATTCAAGTCCACCTCTAACATATCCTTTGTGACCCTGGGCATGTCACTCAACCTGTTAAGTGTTCTGGGCAACTCTAAAAAATGTAAGGTGCAGAGATGGTGCCACCCTGCCTTGGTGGAGGGTTTTCTGATCTGGGAGTCCTTAGCAGCAAGGGCTGAGGTCTAATCTCTTATCCTTATCATACTGAATGTGGATGCCTTCCCCCAGTACTTTATATTTTGTTTTTGCTTTATCCTGACTTTCATTGTTTCTCAGTGTTGTTGTTTATCTGGTCTCTTCCACTAATCTGCCATTCTATTTTGTAACCCATACAAAATAGTTTCTTTGATTACAACTTTATGAAATAGCTTGATGATGGAAAGTACTATGTCCTCCTCATTCCTGCGTTTAAAAAAAATATTTCTCTTAAGAGTCTAGACCTTACGTTTCTTCAGATGAGCTTTGTTATTGTCTTGTCCAGTGCCATAAAATAACCCTTGGTCATTTTCTTGACACTAAACCTGTAAATTTAGGCAAATAGTATAGTGGTTTTTTTTAATGTCAGCATGCCAGTTGTGAGCAATGCATATTTCTCCAAATATGTTGGACAATCTTTGTATTTATTTCTGCAAAAGTTGTTTAGTATCTGCATTTATATAGATTTGGGGCATTTCTTGGTAGTATGACAATCCTCTATCATTTGTTCCCACTATTTTTAAGTAGATACAGTACCAATTTTGTGGACTTATTTTGCATCATTTCATTTTACTAAACCTGTTAAATATCTGATTTAGTTTCTTTGTTGATTTTCTAGTACTTTCTAAATAAATCATATTGTCACTTACAAACAAAAATAATTTTGGTTCTTCTTTACCAATGCTTATGCCTTTACATTTTTCTCTTATTTCTGTTAGTTCTAGAAATATGTAAAATAATGGTAGAGGGTATAATCTTGCTTTAACACCTCCTTACTTATTTTGAAAGTTTCTCGTATTTTCTCATTGCAAATGGGCTGACATTTGGTGTTGTGATTGAAATGAAGGTAAACTGAGGCACAAAGTTCTTAGTATATTCAGCTTATTGGTAAGGTAGCAGTTACCAGTAAAAAGGGTCTTTAGCTCCTCAGCAAGCCAAAAGACCCTGAATGAGAGCAGACAACATTTTTTTGTTGACAGGAAGAGCAGCATCCAAAAACTAGAAGGCAGCGTCATAGGCTGGGAAAACAATATAATTAGTTACAAAGGTTATAGCATCATGGGCATGGGGGACAATATGATTGGCTAGAAATTGAGAATGCCGGCCAGCCACAAACCCATCTTGTTATGGAAAGCTTATTGGTGGTGTCTGCCTCCGTGGTTAGTGAGAGTCACAGTGAAAATAGAGCAGACTTTTTTGAAGGACAGTGAGTGGTACAGAGATAACAGACCAAACTCCCTGGCATCCGCCTGCATTCGTCAAGGATAACAGATTGCCTTGACATAAGACTAGAACGGTGATTAGCAGGAAAACTGAACTTCTAAAGTAATTAACTCAGAGAATAAAGCTGAACTTGTGAAATTAACACAGAGCCAAAAAACCATCACTTAATATACAAGATGTTGGCAGTGATAACAGAATAGAATCAGTGACAAAAATGGAGACTATCAGCTTTTCTAGTATTAGATTTATAATTTTTACCATATTAGAAAAGGTCCCTTTAATGCTTTTGCTTTTTAATTTTTCTTCAGCATAAGTGAGCACTGTATTTTGTCAAAGGCTTTTTCTGGTCTTATTTAATGAATTTTTAAAGTTTTCAAATAAAAATTTAGATTGTGTTTTTAGTCCTACTGTAATTCTGTGTGTATTGGGAAATGATTTGTACTGCCTTATTTTTCCGTTAAATTCTCTTCATACGTTTGCTGTTTAGTGTATTGTACCCTAAGATTTAGAGCTGAAGATCATCTAGCCCAACCCTCCCCCATTTTATTTTATATATGCAAAAGTTGAAGGCTCAAAGAGGTGAAGATATTTGTGCAAGGATGCGTAGGTTCTTATTCTATAATTGTAAGCTTCTCTTTGCAACTCTACAAATGTTAGATACTATGTAAATGAATTATTTATTTAGTTATATTTAACATTTAAATAGCACTTAAGAAGCAGGCACTGCAGTGTGTGCTTTATCAATTATCATCTCATTGGATTCTTAAAATGGCTCTGGGAGGTAGGTGCCGTTATTGTGCCCAATTTACAAATGGGAAAACTGAGGCAGACAGGTAATATGACTTGCTCAAGGTCACCAGCCAGTGAGTATCTGAGGTAGGATTTGAGCTCGACTTTTTCTTACTCCAGCTTTCTCCACTGCATTACCGGCTACTTCTAATTTGTCATAATAATGTAATTGGAGAACAGATTTTGGCATTTAGTAACTTTTGGAAGTTTTGAGCATAGTTCGTTGATAGACTCTTTGTTACCATAGGACTAGCTCATGTGAGTTCTCAGAAGGTTATAAGGGGTCCCCACTTTTGCCTTGAGTTATGGTGTCCGATGGAAGATGTTTGGATGGGAAGTAGAAGAAGGCGTCCCTTTTCCACCCAGTTCCTACGAGGACAGGAGTGTTGTGTACAGAGCTCACAGGTTTGCAGGCACGAGTTTCCTTCATAAAATAGGTCAGGTCTCACTCTGGTCCCCAGAGAGTCAGCATTACCCTCATTGAAGAATTTTCTTTTTTAAAAAAAAAAAAACCCAGAATTTTACTGGTGTAGGGAGTTTCTGGGTAGATGTTCCCTCCACCAGTGTTGACCAGCAGCTCTTCTGCAACTTGAAGTCTTCATCAGCTGCCTGGGTCACAGAAAAGTGATTTGCATAGCTGATGTGTGTCAGTGGCAGAACTTGACCCCAACTCTCCTGGACCTCACAGCTGGTCCTCCTTTCCCCATACCCTTCGGATACTCTATTCTGTTGCTCTGTTATAATCATCTACATTAAATACCTTTCTCTTTCTGTGGGCCTGGCTTTGCAGGCTTCACACTGTGAAAAGATTCCCAGGAATCTTGGTGCCCTCAAAGATTTGGGGAGATAGCAGATTGAATGGCTGGTGAATTTGGGGGACAGCTCTTCTTCTTACAGCTATCTCATTAACAGCTTTCTTGGCTGAAACAGTCCTCTTGCCTTGCAGATAATCTCATTTTCTACATAGCTGTGCTAGTAGACTCACCAAAGAGAAGAACCATTTTATTACTATCTTATTTCTCAATTCTTATATCTCTTAGAATCAAATAAAAATACACATTCAGGTGTGTGTGTGTGTGTGTGTGTGTAAGTGTGTAAGAGAGAGAGAGAGAAATTACCTTTATTTGTTGGCAAATAAAATATGAACTAATGAATGAAAAGGATGATCTCTCTTTTATATTTTTACCTTAAATTTTAAGGACATGAAAATTCATTAAAATTAGTTGCTTGTATTTCTAGTTAATCCCAAGTATTTATAGCTAATCCATTTGTCCTTTTAATATTAAATATATAATTTTATTTAAGAATGTTTGTGTCCAAATGTACAATCAGTCCACAAAATTCAGGGAATTTTAAAAAAAATTTTGAGCTGATCTTATTCTACCTTCAATCTCATTACTTTTTCTTCTTCAGAACACACACTGTGACACTTACAATGACACAGACAGCTGCAACTGCACCAGCCACGGACAGTATTATTGTTAACGTGTTACTTCCAGCAGAAGAACTGGAAGGATCTTCTGGAGAAGGAATGAACAGAGATGCTCGAGCTATGTTTGATAAAGGTGATGTCAAGTTGGCTTTATCAACTGCCTTAATAGCAAGAAAGATGGTGGTGCCATTTTCTAATGTAAAATTTTCTGGTTTGAACACGAAGACTTCCTTGGAATTGGCCTCCTTTGGAATGAAGTCAGTAGTGTTCACTTGAAGAGCAGTGTTGAAGTCCTCTCTTAGTTGGAGGATCTCTTTACTTATTCTTATAATATACTGTTGAGCTAAAAAGAAAAGAGATTGTTGGCTCAGGACTATGGGCCATGCTGGGCATGTAGGGGTATTCATTGGGAACTTTGTCAAACAGAGACCAGAAATAACCTTGGGGAAAAACTGAGCAAGATACCTCCATGTGCCTCTGGGTAGTGTTTAATGTTATATAACTAACCAAACTGAATGAATTTGGATCCCCACCTGTATGGATGGTGGCTGTCAAATAGAGCTACCCCAGATGCCCTCATTACTTGATCTTCAAAGCCATGGCTGAAGAAAGGCCTAGTAGAGACTGTACTTCTGGAGTCATGGTCTTCTGTATCCCACTCCCGGACCCTTCCCACACACATGCTATGAATAAGATAAGGGTTATATATCTCAATTATTTCCTTGTTAGCTTTTCAAGTTGAACTTTCATTTTTCAGGGCTCACTTAAGCTTTTCTGTTTGAGAGTTCTGGAATGACTTTTTCTCAAATCAGGTATTGTTGATTTAGTCAAAGAACTGGCTTTAAAATCACGGTTTTCAGGATCTGTTACTTTTGTTTTTTTAAAGCCAGTTTCCCATTTTGTGGTTTTTTTTACCTTTTCTGCGTGGCAAGTGACAGCCTCTGGCTCTGAATGAAACTGAAGGCACACTTACCTTGTCCCACGTCATAGTCATCCCCAGGGGCTGTCCAGGTCATATTAATGTGGTCATCTTCAACATTAGCCTTCAGGTCAGTAATTTGATTTGGTGGGAACTCATCAAGTATAGAGTCAGCTGGAATATTTGATACGACAAACGAACTTCCTAAGGCTGTTCTGCTGAAACTTTGCATATTGGCTTCAATTTCATCTTCACTGATTTCAGGTTTTGGTGGATTCATTTTGATTTCACCTGCACAGAGGGAAAGAAAAACACCCATTGCCTTGTCCACGCAAATGTTGTGTATTTCTGTTGTTTGTTATCCCAGTACCTAGCCTAGGCAGCTGGGGGGGCCACGATACACAGAGAGGTGGGCCTGGAATTGTGCCCACCTGAGCTTACCTGTGTCCTCAGACACTTACTAGTTGTGTGGCCCTGGGCAAGTCACTTAACCTGTCTGCTTCAGTTTCTTCATTTGTAAAATGGGGATAATAACAGTACCTACTTCCTAGGGTTGTTGCGAGAATAAAGTGAAATAATATTTGTAAAGTATAGGCACTTTCCATAGTAAATGCCGTATAAATGTTAGCTATTATTATTATTATTAATCATTATCTCATCCTCTTCTTATCATCCTATATAGTCAGTCAAAAAAGCTGTCACTTGTGTGGGACAAACATAGAGCTGATCCAAGATGCTTATATCCAGGGGAACATGGTGCTTCCCCAGATGGATGAACTTCCTTCTTGGGAGGGCAGACTTCCTCCACATAGTCTGCTGTCTCTAAACCTCTTGTATGTCCACTGTGTGGCACAGTCAACCCCACACTGCCACTTCCAGGGTACAGTCACCATGGTGCCCTTTTTCTACCCTTTTTCCTTAATGCCAATGGGACAGAACTCTACGGGAGACAATGTACCACCTCTCCTGATATAACTATATCCGCTGGTGGACTGTTGTCCTCTGTGTTATCATACCTCCACTCTACGCCCCCAGTGGGTTTTGCCCAAGGAGAGAATTCTTGTTGAAAGCTGCATTGGCTCTGAGGCAAGGTAGCCCAGAGGTGAAGAAGAAAAACAAGACAGCCTTTTGGTTGATGAACCCCTTGGAATTTTAAGGGCATGAAAATTCACTAAAATCAGTTGCTTGTAATAATTATTTTGTTGATGTGGACTCAGGAATAAATATGATTGCTGATATCCTCAGGGCCAGTTCAGTATCACTTATTATGTTATTAATAACCGTACCGTGCACTTTCTCTTGCTCAGAAACCTTATATTGGCCAAGCCATCATCCAAGGGCAGATCTTCCCTTACCCATTTTTCTGGTACCTTTACCTAATAACACCCTGTTCATCTTCTGTAGGTGGATGAGAGTGGAGTGGCTAGAATTGGCCTTATCTTGATCAGTGTGGGTAAGTGTAAGCTACAATACCAAAGTTGCAATGAAGCAATTAGAGATATTCTAATGTAGAGTAGACCTTTTGAGTGGATTGCTTCATCACCAGAGAGCTTCAGAGGATGGAGACAGAACATTGTAGAGGGGACTCTTGCTTCAGGAGTGGGTTGGTCTAGAAGCCATGGAGATTTCTTCTAGTTCTGAGATGCTGTGATACTTAGCCTTAACCTTTCTACTTCTACCAAAATATTTGTGTCTGTGGGCAGTATGGGATATTTAAGGCTTAAAAACTTGATTCTACCAACAGTTACATATACACTGTAGCTTCCTTGTGTTATTCTGGTCTGTTGAATTTTCTGTGTAGGACAGACATACTGGACTTATAGTAAGATGCACTTGATAAGTAACCTCTAAATTGGAGAATTGCAGAACCTCAGAGTTGCAAATGGGCATCTAGTCCATATTATGTGAAAAGAACCTCCCTCTACAACAAACCTGAGTAGTCACCTAGACTGAATGTGCAGCTCTTTAGTGATGGGCAGTCCATCTAGTGAGGGGAAGCTCTCCTTGCTGAAGCAGATCATTTCACCGTGGGAGGGCTCTAAGTGTTAGGAGGTTTTTTCCTTCTATCAAGCCTAGATCTTCTTCCTTGCAACTTGTACCCACTGAGCTTGGTTCTGCCCTCTGCAGTCTAATAGAACAAGTCTAATCTCTCTTCTTTGGGAAATCCCTTCAACTGCTTGACAGATAAATCTTGTTTCCTCTGGGCTAAACAGCCCCAACTCCTTCAACAAGTTGTATAATGTATGAACGATCTTTAGTTTAAGATCTGAGATGTATCAAAGTTCAATTAGATCCGTCTTGCCTTTGATTCAAGACAGCACCATATTTTTGTTAGGGTAGGTTCCTTACCATTCTCTACCCAGCCTGGTATGTATAAGGCTCCATTCACTTGGCGTCTTGACCTTTGGGTGTTTGCTCCTCCCAGGGCTCTCACTTTTAAGCTGTATCGACCATTTGTTGTGTAGGCTGTGAAATACCTTGAGTACACACCATCATTCTTGTAAGCATCAGCACCTTTGTGTAAAAATAAAGGAGTTAATAAGCAGTGTCATAATTAATGAACATAAACATTCTCAAAAATACACTTGGACATTGGAAGATAATAGGCACTTCCATGAGCGCATGTACGAGTGTGCATGTGTGTATATGCCTCTGTGCCACTTCTACACACAAACACATTTCTAAAATTCTTGAGAGTTGTCAAAGCTTATTACAAACATGATCTCATTGGAATCACCTAACAAGGTAAGTACTTCAACAGTGGTGTGCTAGGGTCAGTTTGTACTAGAGATATCCGATTGTTCAATTTTCAGTGTGATCTTTTATACTTTGGAAATACCTACAAATGGGGGCTTGGTGGTTTGTCTCCATTTAAGAAAGTGGTGGAGATTAAACTTAAAAATGTGTTGTGTGTGCTTTTCCCTCCCAGAAAGCCTGTTCCTAAACATTTACCAGCACACCTCAGATGAAAAATATTATCGTACCCATTATACAAACAAGGATACTGAAACTTAGATCAGTTCAATGACTTTTCCACAGTCAAAGAACTAGTTAGTGTACAAGGCAGGATTTGAACCCGTCTCTTCCTTCTCTCTAAATCTCTGTAACCATTTGCCAAGTCTTGTCTGTTCTACCTCTATATCATCTCTTGCATCAATCTCTTTTTCTCCATTCACAGAACCTCTACTCTAAAATTTAGGCATTTGGATGATTATAATAAGCCTTCTAAGTGGTTTTGTCTCCAGTCTCATCCCTCTGCAATACTCCTAAAACACAGATTTGAACACGTGATCTTACTATGCAAAAATCTTCAACTTCCCTATTACCTTTATAAAAATCTTGTCAGTCTTTTAAATCCCTTCATAATGTGGGGCCCACCTGCCTTTGTAGTGTTATTTTCTATTGCTCTCTTTCATGTGATCTCCTTCCCAGTCAGATTGGCCCGCTAACTATGTTGTATACATATCTTTCAGTCTCTCACTACTCTGCCTTTTCTTAAGTGACACAGTGGCCTCCCATTTTTAGAATGTGCTCCTTCCTCACCTCTGATTCTCAGAATCTGTAACTGCCTTCAAAGCATAGCTCAGGTTCCATCTCCTACATAAGGGCTTTCCAGATTCCCCCTGTTTGTTAGTTCTTTCCTT
This sequence comes from Pseudochirops cupreus, assembly GCA_028627135.1. Taxonomy (NCBI): domain Eukaryota; kingdom Metazoa; phylum Chordata; class Mammalia; order Diprotodontia; family Pseudocheiridae; genus Pseudochirops; species Pseudochirops cupreus. The sequence continues at coordinate 2,005 of JAQQSU010004170.1, read as the reverse complement.
ATCCTCTTCTACACCCAAAGTACTTTGCATTTACCTCCCTGTGCACATGTTGTATTCAGCCAGTTTGATTGAGGGCAGGGATTGCTTACTGTTTGTTAATGTATCCCTATTTCCCACCATTGTGCCTTACCTTAGTAGCAATTTAATAAATGGCTCTCAAATACACACATTTTTATTAAACGTGGGTACCACACAAAATGCCCAGAGGGTCCCTTCCACATAGTATACACACATTTCAAGGAGCAGAGGGACATCATTGTTGAAGGCTATCTAAATAATGCATGCTCTGAAGAGGATGAACTGGGGACAGAGGCAGAGTGGTACTAGTGTTTGGTCAGTGTGAGATTGTCCTTTCTCTGAGGGATCATGGAAAAATTTGGGAGCTACTGCTCTAAAGTATTTCCCTATAGTTGAATGACTTTGAATTGGCCTTTTACCAAATACCTTCTAAATTTATTTCATGTCTGATTGCAGTCTTCTGTGGGCCTCTCTCTTCTATGCTATAGGGGTTCACCTAACCCAAGTTACTGGATTCCTCTGTGATCTGAGAGAGCTTTGATTGCTTATTTATTCATAGGTCATATACTTTCTCTAAAGCTAAGAAGTTCTTTGGTAACTAGGGGGCCACTTATATTTCCAAGTAAATAGTCTTCCTGGACCTCAAGCCTGATGCCGATACTCATTCAATTCAATTTAATAAGCTAGAGACACATTAACAAAAAGGAAACAGACCCTGTCCTCAAGGAGATTACGTCTGGCTTGGCAGATGTAACTCAGAGATCAGTAGTGGAAAGGTCAACACAAAGTGTACCCAAAGTAAATACGGAGCAGTTTGGTGGGGGAGGAGAGTAGAGAGGGAAGTAGCTTTTAGGGGAAATTGGGAGAAATATTGTGTAGGAGATGGGAGCTGATTTGTGTTGTAAAGGAAGCTAGGGATTCACTATTGATTAGAGAAATACAAATTAAAACAACTTTGAGGTACCACCTCATACCTATCAGATTGGCTAATATGATAGAAAAGGAAAATGATAATGATAAATGTTGAAGAGGCTATGGGAAAATTGGGAAATTAATGCATTGTTGATAGAGTAGTGAACTAATCCAACCATTCTGGAGAGCAATTTTTAGCTATGCCCATGGGCAATCAAACCGCATACCTTTTGATCCAGCAAATAACTGTTCGTAGCTCTGTATCCCAAAGAGATCATAAAAAAGGGATCATATTTTGTATGTGTACAAAAATATTTATAGCAGTTTGTGGTGGCAAAGAATTGGAAATTGAGAGGATGCCCAGCAATTGGGGAATGACTGAACAAGTCCTGATGTATGAATTTAATAGAATACTATTGTGCTATTAAAAAAAATGATAAGCAGGCAGATTTCAGAAAAACCTGAAAAGACTTACATGTATTGATACAAAGTGAAGTGAGCAGAAACAGGAGAACATGGTACCACAACATAGTGTGATGGTCAACTATGATTGACTTAGTTTTTCTCAGCTATAAAGTGATCCAAGACAATTCCAGAAGACTCATGAGGGGAAATGCTATCCACATCCAGACAAGGAACTGATGGAGTCTAAATTTCTACTTTCTTAATTTTTTTTCATATTTTTTCCTTTTGCAAATTGTAATTTTTCGTAAACTTCTTTCACTACATGACTGATATGGAAACATGATTGCACACATATAATGTATATCAAATGGCTTTTTGAGAGTTTGGAGGGGAGGAAAGGAGGGAGAAAATTTGGAATTCAAAATTTTATAAAAATTGAATGTTAAAAATTGTCTGTACATGTAATTGGAAAAAAAATTATTAAAAATGGAAAAAGTATCTTCTTTCTTAAAAGATAAACAACAATTACAGAAGTGGGAAAAGGTCCCATATGTGCAAAAATATTTATTGCAGCTCTCTTTGTGGTTGCAAAAAACTGGAAATATAGGGGATGCCCATCAATTGGGGAATGGCTGAATAAGCTGTGGTATATGAATGTAATGGAATACTA
>JAQQSU010000417.1:0-24601 GCA_028627135.1 Pseudochirops cupreus | reverse complement strand
CAGAGAGAGAGAGACAGAGAGAGACAGAAAGTAAGAGGTGTTATCTTGAGGACTTAAGAACATTTCAGATGAAGGGGATAAGGGTTTGTAGTGGATTAGTGTGGAGGATATGACATGAAAAGAGAAAAGGAGTTACCCAGGCATTAAGAATAAAGGTTTCTTTTGAAGGAGTATTCAGGGAAGAGGAGGAAAGGTTGGACAGCACAGGGAGAAGAACCTTAGTGAAATGTTTGGGAGAGCACGATTAAAATTTATGCCATTGAGCATGAAGAAGTTGTCAGCATTCTAACTGATGTCATTATCCACTGCTCAGACCTCTCTAAGCACTTTATCACCTTTGTCTGATTGAAGCTTCTTTCTAAGAACTTGAACCCTTACTTCATCATTCAAGTTAAGTAAAGCTTAAACTATACATCAATATGGTTCCATGTCAAAAGGACACCACTTTATTTCATAGGAAACACTTGAATATAAAATATTTTCACCATAGCTTTCTCAGAAATTTAAAACAGGTCACTTAGAGCAGTCATTCTTCTAGGGGTGAAGAAATAATAACAGAATGTGAAGGCTTAACAAGAAGAAGAAAGAAGATGAGTAGGACATATAAAGGTAAAAGAGTAGATAGATTCCCACCTATCTTGTCATTGAAGATATGTGGGCAAGTTATGCCACAGGGAAACAAAATCCCTGTTTGGATAATAAACCGAGGAGTAATGCCAACAAGAAAATTTTATTTCACAAGCATTTTATGTTGTCCCTCTTTTTTCCAACTGTACTCTAAATGTACCCCCAACCCCAAATCTAACAAACCAACATAAAGTGATATGGGGAATCAGTATAGTGGATAGAGCACGAGAATTGGAGTCAGGAAGACTTTGCTTTAAATTCCACCTCAGATGCTTATTAGTTGTATAACCCCAAGCAAGTCACTTGACCTCACTGGGTAGCAACAACCTGTAATATAAAATGAGTAATCTTGGATTCCATGGGCCTTCTAACTCCAAATCTATAACACTCTGATCTTAGGCTGTTTATTTCATAGGTATGTTTTAAACCTAGTTGATAAGCTCTTTGCCAGTTGTGGCCTAGTGAATGAAGATTTCCGCATGTGTAATCTGTCCTCTATAAGTTTCACTAACCATGGATTTGTGCCTGAGGTGGGGACCTATGGTTCCCTGTGAGGTAATTTCCTTGTAAGCTGGACACTAGGAATTGAAAATTAGTTACGTTCCCGTTATTAGAATGCTTCAAAGTATTTTAAATTATTTGTTATTTTTTATAATCATTTCAGTGATTATATCTAAAATGTCTTACCTAAGAAGAAGAAAGGTTAAAAACAAAAATAGAATCATGTATGTTTTTAGGTCTATGATCAAATGAGATTATATTTGAAGCATTTTGCACATAGTAGGAAATTAATAAATACTTGTTCCCTCCCCTTTCTTCCATGCTTATCAATGGTAGCATTACATTGCAATATTTAAATGGGCTCCCATCTGCCTCCATGGATGGGACCAAGGAAGTCATCTGTTCCTGACGTAGCAAAGAGAAATACTGAAGATAAAGCCTATCATGAATTCTGTATTTTGTTTTCCTTCTAGTTATGCTTTTTAGCATCTTTAGAGATAAATTTCAGTTCAATTTGACAAATATTTATTCAGATCAACGGCACTTTGGGGCAGCTAGGTGGCACAGTAGATAGAGCAATGGTCTTGAAGTCAGAAGGACCTGAATTCAAATCTGGCCTCAGACACTTTAATAAGTGATCCTGGGCAAGTAAGTCACTGGACCCAAATTGCCTTAAAAAAAAAGAGAGAGAGAGAGAGAGATCAGAGGCACTTACTAGTTCCTTAGGGAATAGCTGAAAAGTGGCATATCCCCAGTCCTCTAGGAGTTTATAATAATATATGAACACAAATAATAATAGTATTTGGAATATAATGGAGAGCCAGATTTGGTATGTATACCAAGTGCATTTGAGGAAAGAAAAGAAGACTTCAGCTGAGTAGAACATGAAGTTTCCTGGAAAAGATGGCACTTCAAATAAGTCTTGATTGAAGGGGAGAATTAAAATGGGCAGAGATACGAGGGAATAAATTTAATTAGTGGGGTGATGGGACCATGGGGATTTGGGGTAGCTGACTTTTGGAAATGTGCTACGATGGTGGTATTGAATGAGATCGAGCAATACCAAATGGGCTAGGTTTGACTTGAGCATAGAGTCAGTGAAATGGAAGTGTGGTTTCCAGGTCCTATAAGCATAGAATAGTGGATTAGACATTTTCTCTGATATTCATGACTTCTAAAACCTCTCCAAAATGAAAATTATGTAACAAAGATAAAGCAACTTAAGTTATTTTCATGGTCTAGGACACCCAGAATCCTGAAGAAAAAAACCAAACCCATGAATACATGCTCATTAACCCTGAGATCACTCAGCACTCCTACTTCACCACCCATACTACTAGTAGTAAACAGACTTAGATCAAAATACACCTCTGCATCCAGCTCCTGCTTCCTTCTTTCCATTGCCATAAAAACCCCAGATCCAAACTGTGTAAGTTTACCAGGACCTCAGTAGCCACCTTTGCCACAGCTCATCAAGAGTGAAAGTCTGTCAGAGGATGCAACAGAAGCAATGGCACTGTAAAGCTTTGAACTGCTGGTACCATGGAAAGCATGCTCTGAAATGTTAACTGCTGGGACAGAGAACTCAGGAACAGGGGAGGTGGCAGAAGGTACCAGACAGGATACCATGTATATGAGGAGTAGGGTTGCACTCCACAAAGCCTCAGGGAAGAGCACTGCATACAACAAAGATAAGGTCTGACTCAGGAAGTCAGTTGGGGAAAAGACCTAGGCTGTCAAATAATGAGTTGCCTAGTGTGGAAATAGATTGAGGTGCTTTGAGATCTTGCCACCAAGGAAACCACAATCAGAATGGAGGGAGTCAGGAAGCGAATGATAAGAGAAATGAGTGGTAGGGGGAGGAACTAAAAGTACCAAATATTACGGGAAGAATAAATTTCAGAGACCTTGAACATAATCAAATAAATCAACAGAAAGAAGAGTAACAGAAGGAAACAGTGCCTCGTTCCAGTAAATAAGTTCAGGCATCTATAAATAAATACTGCAAAATGAAATAAAATGATCCAGTACTTGATGGGACAAAGGATACTATAGAATTTGAAATTCCGAACATAGGACCACAAAAGGCTGTTCCTGAGAGGCCTAAATGTGAAATGAAAATTATGATAGCAGAATTTATATCCTACACAGCAAATATCCTTATTAGGGTAGGAAAAGTTGAATCTGCAGTGGCAAACCTTACGAAAGAAACAAACAGGAAAACAATAGATTGGGAATGTGAATACGCAGATGTGAAGACCAGCCTAGAAAAAGAGAATTAAAAAATTATTGAAAAGAAAACACGCTAACCGTGCAAGCAAAATATACTGACCTCGGAGACATGTAAGGTGTGTAAGGGCAACCTAAGAACCACCGATGCCTCCAAAGACCACAACAAGACAAGACGTCTTAACACCCTAAGGAGAGAAATCATCGCAGAGAGCTTTGCAGAGCTTCGGAACCTACGACGCAAAATCCTAACTGAAAGAGTTCTCAGATTGCTGCTGGAAAAAATCCAAAGCAAAAGCCATTAAATTCAGCTACTAAATAACAAGTTCTGCAAGGCATCCGAAGAAAACCTGCCAAATATGAAGAAAAGGATATTAAAATAATGCAAGACTATTCCGTACCCACTAGAAAAGGAAGGAGACAATATATTAATGTATTCTGAAGATTACTGGAGCTCAGGATGCGGCCCCGGGTGCTACGTCCTGAAAATCTGAGTTTCACCATGTTGGACAAAAGGTGAACATTCAGTAATAAAGATGAGTTTGAAACATTTTTATAAGAAAATCAAAAGTGAAGATATTATTTGCTATTTGAATATTCTAAGCAGCAGAATCTCATGAGGAGTAAATAAATGCATAGAACAACAGCCAGAACATGGTGACATTAAAGACTTGTGAGAGATTTCTTTCTAAAAGCACTAAAGGAGAGGTGAGAGTGAAGAGGAGAAGAAGGTGCATTGCAAAGAGAACATGATGAGAGTACATTATAACATGAGAGGTCACGCGAAAAGGGGGTGGGGGAGAAGCAAGGAGGTGGAGAGGAATAAGTGATGCATTTGACTTAAATTATGAACTAGTAATGAAAGGAAGGTGACTTCTGGGTTTCAGAAACAGAAATGTGTGTGAAGTGAATTGGAATGAGGGGAAAGAGTGGGAGAAGAGGTACGATGCCTTACTTTGGAGGTGAGAGGGAGTTACAATGAGTGTTCATGTGAGTTAAAGGATATGAGGACCTTACACTGGTTGAGACCTAGGGGATGTGGTGTCTGAAAAGTCTACTTGTCCTGGGAAGAAGAGATTTAGACCCCTGGGAGCAACTGGCACCTGGAAAAATAGGAGAGCATGGGCACAGGGAGAATATTTCCAGTGAAATATAAGGGAAAAAGGTAAAAATGAGATGGTATTGGTGAGTGGGGGGCAGAGAGGAAAGAGAGGGGATCTATTATGGGTCAGTGTTCTCTCTGACACTTGCAATAATTAGAATTTTTCTGAGAATCGAGCACAATGGAAAAGGGGAATCCATAGGCCTACCTAGCCCTACATAACAGTGGCAGAAAGCACCCAGAGGGCAGAGTTTGGAATGAATTCCTTGGAAGCATTGACTATATAAAGAATACAGAGGAAAGACAGAGATCAGATGATTGTAGGGGCCATGAAACAAAGAATGAAGAACCAAAGTAAACAGAAAATAGATAAAGAGTGTAAGAGATATAATTTTTGGAAAGGGGTGCAAAAATGAAATAAAAAAACCTAATGAACAGGATTAGCTGAAGGAAAAGAGAAGAAGGGGAAAACTACATGGCAAACAGAGGGAAAAAAAGAAGGGGAAGAAATACATAACCAGATAAAAGTAGTAAAGGATCTAATAAATAAAACTCTAAAGGGAAAAGGCTAACAAATGAAAATAGGGGATGGAAGGACAAGAAGAAAGCCATTGGGAAAAGGGGCACCTTAAAAAGATCAAAGTAAAATAATTAAAGGCACATAATACTATGTTTACAGCAGAAGAGGAGGAAAAGACATAACTTGAAAAAAAATCAACTTTAGGACAGTTGGAGGTCACTATAAACCTAACCCTTATAACTTTAGATGTGGGTGGATTTTTAAAAAAAAAACAATAAAATGAAAAGGAGTGACAAATTGAGTAAGAAAGAAAAATAAGATGTTTTGGGGAAAACAATTAAAAACAGACATACACAAAACAAAATTGAGGAGATGGAAAATAATTACCACGTATCAAGTAAATAAAAAAAACTAGTTTAGTTACCATCTATGCTTTAAGAAAAATCAAAAGCAAGCATTCAAAAAATAAAAAAGGGAAAAAAAAACAAGAAAACGATATTGTGCAGGAAAAAAACATGAATAACACATGAATATCAGTAATAAAAATTTATGAAGGACAAAGTATCTGAGCTTCAAGAATACATAGACAATAACACGATAGTGACAGGAAACTTCAATATACCTCTAGCAGTCTAACAAAAAAATGAAAGAAAAGATTAATGAATTGAATATGCCAAAAGAAGAGATATTAAAATTCATTGGGGAAATAAATTAGAAACAAAAAAAGATCAATAAACCTAAAAACTGATTCCATGAAAAGACTAATAAAATTGATAAACAATTAAGTGATCTGATTAAAAAGAGAACAGAAAATCGATAAAATGGCAAATAAGGAAAGTGAAATCATAGCAAAATCAGAAGAATTATAAAGAATAATCAGAATAGATTATGCAGTTATGTGCTCACAAAACTGAAAACACAAAATAGAGGGTTACCTTCAAAAACATAAAATGTCCTATCAGAAGATCAGAAAGAAATCTTAAATAACTCCATCTCAGCATAAGAAATAGATCTTGCTGTAAAGGAAACTACCAATGGCGGAAAAAAATCACCTGGACTTTTTGCATTTACAGAATTCTATCAGACTTTTAAAGAACAGTTCGTATCCATCCTTTGCAAATTATTCTCAAAAATTGAGAAAAGACAGTCCCCTACCAGAATCCTTTTATGAGACAAATGTAGTCCTAATATCAAAATCAGGGAAAACTAATTACAGAAAGAAAATTATTGATCAATATCATTAATGGACATTATTAAACTATTTTAAATAAAATCCCATCAGACTGCAATGATTTATCCAATAAATCATTGATTATTATATATTATAAATCATATGAGATTTATACTAAGAATGAAAGGATGGTTCAACATTAGGAAAACAATTAACATAATATTAAAAAACAAAGCATCTAAAACTACATGATCACCTCAATGGCCTTTGACAAAGTATAACACTTTTTTTAATGCTAAAAATCCTTCTAAGTAAAGGTACTTTTTTTGTTAGCATCATAAAAAGCAACTATCTGAAATCAAAAGCAAGCATCTTGTGCAATGGGTAATACAATAATTCTTTTTTCCACTAAGTATAGTAATGAAGCAAGTATATACACTTTCCCCATTATTTTTGCTGTAGTTCTGGAAATGCTAACAATTTCAAGAAGACAAGAGGAGATGAGATAAAATTGTCCCTGTTTGCTAATGATATGATGGTTTACTTGGAAAACACAAGAGAATCAGTAAAGATACTACTAATTGAAACTATTACTAGAAGAGAAATACAGTTTTTTCCAAGAAAGGCATTCTTTACCAAACAAGAGACGGAGCCAACTGCATACAAAAGATACAATAGAGTTCCACTCAGTGTTTGATAAAGAGGAAAATATAAATTACCAAGGGGAAAGAAGCTCTGTATTTCATAAAAACTTCTGGGAATACTGGAAAGCAGTCTGGCAGAAATTCGGCTTAGATCAACACTCTACACTGGCATATGACCTAGATTATAATTTTAAAAAATTAAGACAAGAAACTGGCAATATGCTTCTAAGAAATGTATTACCCAGCAAACAGGCAGACAATTAAATACACGAGATAAATAGGTATTTCGCTTTACTTGAAAATGAAAAACTTCTGTTCACAGACAACATCAATGCATCCAGGATGAGAAAGGAAGTGTTCGACAAGAAAAAAATTTCCTTATCGGATTTTTCTGATAAGACTTTTGTATTTAAAGTATATAAAATTATATATACATATATAATACACTTATATTTATGCATACATAGTCACATATGAGCACATAAATATGTGCCTGTATATGGATATTTTATGTATATATACATACATACACAATACACACATACATATATACATATATAATTTGTTGCTCAGTTGTTTTGGTTGTGTCTAACTTTTCATAATTCCATTTGGTATTTTCTTGGCAAAGATAGTTTGCCATTTCTTTCTGCAGCTCATTTTATAGATGAAGAAAGCAAGGCAAACAGGGTTAAGTGATTTGCCCAGAGTCACACAGTTAATACGTGTCTGAGGCTGAATTTGAACTCAGGTCTTCCTTACCTCAGACTGTCCACTGTGCCACCTAGCTGTCATATATACAAATGTGTGTGTGTGTGTGTGTGTGTGTGTGTGCATGTGTTTTCCTCCCTAAAAATTACTATCTCTCACATGGGATTGTTCTTAGGGAGAGAAGGGGGGGGCAGATACTTGAGATAATATGGTGATGTAAGAAATAGAAGGTATCAATAAAAACTTTGAAGAAAAGGTAAGAGTGTAAAATAAGTCTAGACAGGTAAATTGGAAAGGACCTCATCCTATACCAAATAGCATTTCTGTAGTGAGTGGGGGTTTGCAAAGAGTTTTATTCACAAAATAAAACAAAATAAAAACCAAACACAGACAAAAAATAGAAACTTTAAAACAGATATGTAGTCCAAATATAAGTTCTACAGGTAATGAAATAGAGGCTCAGAAATGTTAATCAATTTGCCCATGGTCCTCCAGCTAAGTGTCAAAGACAGCATTTAGCCCTGAATCGTCTGACTTCAATCTTTTACTCTCTTTTATACCATATTAAGCCACTGGAGGATTTTAAGCAACGGTGTGCCGTGATTGAATCTTTCCATTAAGAAGACTATTTGGGAAGCTCAGCATAACCTCTGTCTCCAAGGATTTTAATGTTTTTTGTGGACATCAACTCAAAATATATCTCCAGCATATTGTGTAGAATACCTGTGGTTCAATAAATGACTTTATTTCACAAATGGAGATAGCATGGCATAGCGGTCTCCAACCACTTCAAGATGAGATAAGTTTAGGGCCAAGGATTCCCATTCTTGGTCCATCTATTTACCTCTCTACCTTTCTACCAAGTTGTAGAAATGAGAAAAAAAAATTAGAAATTCTTTTTTCTGTTCACTGCTTTATTTGTTCTACAGAGAAGGCTAATCTGATCCTAAGCTACCAATATCTCGATCAGCTCTGTTAAAAGCAAAACCATTCTGAGCTTCCACACTAATTCTGTGAGAGAAATCCATCTTGAAATGAGCAACATTGTTGTTTTCATTGCAAAAACAACAGCTTGGGGCATTTAAAATTACTGGTGAGACATTTTAATAGTGTTGTGTTCACTCCCGATAACGGCACCATTAATCTTAGAGTCACTTGAATCTGAGTGGACTCTAGTAGGTCATCCTCTGTATCACAAGAGAATTGATTTAATTATTCTCTAGCCACTCCTGATGAGATGGGTGTCAAGGCAATGATTGATGTCACTGACTGTGACCTTTGACCATAAATAACCACCCTCACTCTGTCATATGGGATCACACTGGCATGGCAGTGCCCTTGTTCATTGTTATCCTTGAGTCGCATGTAAAGTTGATGGTTTTTCCAATGTTTGGTTCATGAATGATAGTATCTGAGAGCTGATCCTGTAGGTGCAAGTGGAAGCCAGCTACATAAACACTGGGAGGATAAGTGAAAAGGAAAGGGAAGATTTGATTACGTGTCCATTTAAGTTATGCTTGGAAATTTTCAGCCTCAATTCTTCAGGTGACGTATCCTTCAGGGAATCAAATCAATGTCACCTCCCAGAAACAATGCCAAATGTGGATAATAAATGTTATATGAAACATGCAATTCTTTAAGGAAATGATGACTATTTTCTGTGCTATTACTTCCATGTCTTATCCCCCCTCATAAAATGATGACACTTTCGACATTAAAGACTGTGGAATTTTGTTGTTGTTTGTTTGTTTTTACTTTCTTTGTATGCTCAGTACCTGGCTCTTTGCTTATGATTTGGAAGAAATAAATTTGTTGGTATTCAATTGGACCAAGTAGGAAGTTACCATGCAGGCTGTGGCCAATATTGTTCTCATCATAACAAGCATGCAATATGGAGGCCTATTATTAGGAAACTCATGCGGGAAGGAGAGATGGTTCTCATTGTGGGGTAACCTTGAGTTTGGTTGACACATAGTCTCCAGACCAATTTCCTCATCTGGGAAATGAGGGGCTTAGATTAGATGGTTCCTAAAATTCCTTCTAGTTCTAATATTTTCTGGTGTGTGTGTGTGTGTGTGTGTGTGTGTGTGTGTGTATGTGTGTGTGTGTGTGTGTGCATGCACAGCTGGATGAACCTACTGGGACAAATCTTTGTACTGCCTCACTTACATTCAAGTTATGATGTCAATTACTATTGCTTAAAAAAAGTCTTCTCTGACCTCTGCAGCTCACGGATCTCACCTTTTTTTCTAAAATTCTTATAATATTACCCAGGAACATTGAGTATAATAGCATCATAATTGTGTATTTTATCAGTTTTCCATGACCAAATTGCTTATTAACAATTGACTATAGCAACTATGCTTTACATTCATTTTTCTCTCCACTTCCACCTCCTCCCCCTCACAAAAAGGACTATCTGTATACTGGGCTTTAGTATGTACTTAATAAATGCTTATTGATTGATAGTAAACTAATATCACTGTAATTTGTGAAACAGCAGACAGACCACGAATTCTATATTTTACTAAATGCATTACTTAGAGGAAGCTGGAACCTTGAACCTGGAGTTGGAGGATTTGATTTTGATTCCAAACTGTGGGAATTAGCTATATAACCTTGGGGAAGTCAGCCTTTGAGACCATTTCCTCATCTGTAATTCTTGTATTGGTAGATCTGTGATTTTGTTGCTCCATGGGATCATAGAACTAGAAAACACTAAAGAAGCCATGTAGTTCAATTCCTTCATTGTACAGATGAGGAAAGTGAGGCACAGGAGAGAGAAATAACTTGTCCAGTCACCAAGGCAGTAAATGTTATGGGTAGAATTTGAACCCAGGTCCTTTGAATACAGATCCAGATTCCACTGTGCTGTACTACCTCTCAGTGGATACTTACTCCAACAATGAAGAAGACACTTTCTCTGTGTCTCATCTTTCTATTATAGGCTTACTCTTGGTTCTCCAAAGCCCTTCATGAAGGATTAACCCAATAGGCTTAGGTATGCACCAACTTTTTTATTATGTTAGCATAAGAAAATAATGAATGGGTTTTCAGTCTATTGTCACTTCTCACTAGGTAGCCACATATTTCAGCAAACCTTTATTAGGAATTTATTTTATATAAAGTATATAAGAGAGAAAAAAGATATTCTGCCATTAGGTTTTTATTCAACTAGCATAGAGGTGGGAATTGAGGGGGAAATATTTTAAATATCTCAATAAATATAAGGTAATTTCAGGAAAAAGAAAACTGATATTTGGATGGATTATTAAGTAGATTGATGACCAATGCAATATTTATAGCACCCACAATCACTATAAATAGACCCACATGGTGCTCATTTGTAAAATATAATGGGCTTTCCATATAGAAGACAAAAGTAAAACATTTATTCAGACACCAGAAAACCAAATCCCCAAACCAGTAAGCTGATTCCATCATAGCAGCAAAGAAATTAATAAGCCACAAGAACACAGAAAGCCACAGCATCCTTTTGCCTTCCCACAAACCAGTATAACCCTAGCTATTACAACAGGTGGCAAAAACCAACTTTTACTCATGAGCCTGACTCCTTGCTTGAGCTCCCTCTCCCAGTCCAGCTAGCTCTGACTCCCAGCTTCCTGGGGGGCTCTGCTCCATCCTTCAGCAAACTCCTCCTACCACAGACTCCATGCGACTACATTCAGCCTTTTAGGGGGCAGAGTTTATTTTCAAAGCGGGGAAGGTCTTCCAGTTCCCCCAGGCTTATTAAGGGGCAGGAAAGATCTCCAAATTTCTATTACCATTACAGTTGATGAGTCTTGAGATAACAATAATAGTGATAGTGTTTATATAGGCTTAAAGTTTTGCAAAAGACCTTACAAATTTAATCTCATTTGATCCTCACAAAACCCAGTTAGGTAGGTGGTACTAATATTTCTTTTTTATTTTTTTATGATTTAATATGAAGATGAAAAGGGATAAATGAAATAGCCAGAGTCACATGGCTGGTAAGTACCTTACATGGGATTTATCATCGGGTGTTCCTGCTTCCAACTCTAGAATTTTCTTGATCATATCACACTAAGGCAAAAAGCAGCTTTCAAGGAAATAAAAGAATAACTAGGGAGTGCAATGGATAGATTGCTGCACCTAGAGTCAAAAAGACGTGAGTACAAATCTAACTTTAGACACATCCTAGATTTGTGATCCTAGGCTAGTCACATAACCTTACTAAGACTTATTTTACTTATGTGTAAAATGAGAATAATAGCACCTATCTCCTAAGATTGTTATGAATATCAAATGAGATAATATTTGTAGTTTTGCAACCCTTACATTACTTTATAAATGCCCGTTGTTGTTTTCCTAAGCTTATGAGAAAAATTTAAATATTTTCATCTCTTTAAGTATACATAGTAGAAATAAAGATACCTAGAATGTAGAACTTCTGATGTATCATATGTTAATCACATTCAAATCCTGGAGAGTTCAGTTTGGTTACGTAGTTAGCAACAGATAGCTTCATTTTGTCTTTTCAGTGATCTTTCCTTACATCAATCAAAATTCTAAATGTGCTGAAGAGATTCATGGTTCTGTTTTGTCTTCCTAGTCATAATGGGGTTCTCAGGTTTTACCATTGCAGGTGTTATGGGAAGTTAATTTAATTTTAAGTGATTCAAAATTTCATTTTCCTTTATTTTCACTTTCCTTTGAAGTTAAGGTTATTCCAAGAAAAAATTATATATAATTATAAATTAGATATATATATAAAAATTTTAAATTATAAAATTTTAAATTATAAAAATATAATTACATATAATTAACAAGTCATTGTGGAAAACACATGAGACCATACTTTCTTTTACTAATCACTGTTTCCCTTTCTACATTTTCATAAACTATCTCTTTAGTAATATAATCTTGAATTATTCCAGACATCAAGTAAAAAGCTCACCGACCTATATATAGAAGAATTTGCTCCATTCCTCTTTCCCTTCTCCAAATCAGTCCTGTTTTGGTCTTTTTTTCCCCCAAGTCAAGTTTTATTGCCATTCTTCATGATTTTTTCAAAGGCGATTGACATACTCAATTAGCATTGAATAAATATCTGTATTAGATTTGGGCAATGAAAAGATTAAAATATAAGAAACTTATTAGGCACCTGTTCTGTGTTGAGTACAGGGGATGGTCTGTTTGAAATAATTCACTAATTTGACTATAGGCAGGGTTTAGCAAGTTTTGGTCCATGATGTCCCAGGTCCACCTCTTCAATGTCACCTCTTCCACTCTTACTCCTTTCCCCTTTAGTATATTTAGAAAAAAAAAAATCTTACTGATCTGTCTTCTTTTATTCTGCTGTTGTACTTAGCTGCTGCAATTATTCACTCTTCCTATATGTCTATTGTCTGGGGTGTTTGGGATGTAAATCATCTCTTCATTTTGGTTTTCTTTTTAAAACTCTCAAATGCCTCCTTGTCATTGAAGTCCATCTTTTTTTTTCCATTTAAAATTAAATTGATATTTATATGGTAGGTCATACTGAGTCACATCCTGAGTTCTACTGATCTTCAGAACATATTATTCCATTCCCTCCTGTTTTCCAGTAGTTGCAGAATAGTCTTTTGTCACTCAGATTTCCTACATTTTGTATTTGAAGATCTTTCTCTTGATTGCTCATAGAACTTGTTTTAAATGGAATAATTAAATTTAATTCCTATGTTTCCTAGATTTTGGAACCTTGAAATTTTTCTGCGTATCTCTATTTTCCTGGAGGCAATATATGATTTATTTCAATAGGAATTTTATTTTATGTGTCAAGAAGTTCAAACCAGTGGTTCTCAACCTGTGGGTTGTGACCCCTTTGGTTCCTAAGAACCGGTTCTTAGGAACCAAGACACTGCTCCTCTATCCGTCCCTGCCCACATGCAGATATGCCTATATAGGAGTACTAAAGGGTGGCAGCATTAGGAAGGTTGAGAACCACTGTTCTAAACAGTTCTTTTCTATTGTTTCCTGCATTATGATGTGAAGGACATTTGTCCTATCATGTTTTGGGAGACTTATGATCCTTGGGTAATCTATATATATCTTGACTTCAGATCAGATTTGCTTGCATAATGAATATATATTCTTTTAATGTTATTGCTTTTTGCTTCTCTTCTTTGAAATGGTCTTTAAATTCTTTATCTTTGCATTTCTAATTTCTTGTTCTCTCCTTTGTTTCCTACGACTCGCCACTGCAGATTGCAGAATGCCCCCCCCCCCCAGATATATTTTGCTTTGTAGGCCATAAATTCTAATTACATAATTCTCCTTATATTCTATAGAGTTCTGTATCTCATCAAGAGTTGGATCATTTTCCTTTGAAGTTTTTGTTCATAAATGTCTAAACTCATTTATTATATCTAGAAGTAATTTTCTTCTGCTTTTAATGATTTCCCTGTTGATTTATCTATTTAGGTTAAAAATCTGTGAAATTCCTTCTTCCTTAGATCTTTGGTAATTTCAGTCTTTATCCTCACCTCCACTCTGTTTTCCCCAATTGCTCACTTCCTGACTCTGTCCACTCTGATGGTGTTTTCCTTGGGAGCTGGATTTCAAGACATCTGATCTTCTTACTTTGCCAGGCAATATATTGTTCACTAGCCTAGGTCTCTTCCTCAAGAGACTTTTGGATGGATAGAATTGATCCCAGTTGTTATTGTTAGTATGTAAATTGCTCTTTTTATTCTGCTCACTTTACTTTGTGTTATTCCATACCAGTTCTAGTAGATTTATCTAAAACCATCTTCTTCATTTTTAGAGCAAAATAATATTATATTATATTCATATACAACAACTTCTGAAGCTATTCATCAATTGATGGATAATCTTGCTATTTACAGTTCTTTGATACTGCAAAAATCTGATAATCTTTAGGTGAAACACCAGAGTTGTTTTAATTTTCATTTCATTATTATTGATTGGGAGAAAGTAAAAATATGACTCTTGATAGCTTGGATTTTATACAATGAAAACTGTCTATTTGTATCTTTTGAGCATTTTTCATTATCAAGTACCATTTGAGAATGCCTTTTATTCTTGTAAATTTTAATTGATTCCCTACATTTCTTATAAATGAGACATTTATCAGAGAAAATTGCTGCAAGGATTTCCTCATTTACCTGCTTCTCTTCTCATTTTAACTGTACTTCTCTTCTTTGTGTCAATTTGAATATATACATGCATAGATACATACATGTATGTACATACACATATACATGCATATACATAAACACACAATGCATATTTGTGTGCATATGTTAATACATATATACTCAAAATCAAAATTATCAATTATTCTTTCCTGAATCTTGGGCAGGTAATGATTTCCTTACTTCTCAAATTCATTTATGATTGTATTACATTGATCAGCCTTTCTATTAAAGAGTACCAAATTCTTTTGATGATTACAGCTTTGTAGTTTTATATATTAAGTCTGGTGCTTCTTGGGCCCCTTACTTCCTGATTTTTCTTTTATTAATTCTCTTGAGATTCTTGATCTTTTGTTCCTCTAGATAGATTTTCTTTTTTTTGTTTTCTAGCTCTATAAAGTGTTTCTTTGAAAGATTGATTGGTATGAAACTGATTGACTAAATTTAGATAGCATTTGCATTTTTATGTGTTGACTCAGTCTACCCATGAACAATGATAATTTCTCTAATTATTTAGATATTTCTGTTTCAGGAGTGTTTTGTAATAGAGTTTATATAATTTCTGCATCTATTCTGACAGGTAGACTTCCAACATTTTCCTTTCTTACTATAATTATTCTCTTTCTATTTCTTCCCATTGGATTATGCTGGTAATATACAAAAATGCCAATGAAGCATGTGATATTTTGTATATCATGACTTTATTGAAATTGTTAATTTTTTCCAATTAGTTGGAAGGCTTTATTATTATTATCATTTTTAGAGATTACCTGCTTGGGACAGCTAGGTGGTGCAGTGAACAGAGCACTGCAATGGAGTCAAGAAGACCTGAGTTCAAATCTGCCCCCAGACACTTAACACAAAACTAGCTGTGTGACCTTGGGCAAGTCACTTAACCCCAATTACCCTACCTTCCCCTCTCCAAAATGCAAAAAAAAAAAAAAAAAAGATTACCCTTTAGTGTACTCTAAATAAGCAAACATATCTGAAAATTTTTATAATTTTGTTTTCCTTTGACAGATGCATAATTTCTCAATTTCACATTCTTTGCTAATTGCAATAACTAGTATTTATAGTACTACATCAAAAAGCAATAGTGACAATGGACATATTTATTTTACCCCAAACATATTGCAAAGGCTTTTATTTTACATATGTGCTTTACCCCTGATCTTATTCCAAAGGCCTCTAGTTTAACCCTATTACAGATAATACTGGCTTTTGGTTTTAGATAGAGAGTACTAATCATATTGAAGAAAATGCTGTTTATCCCTATACATTCTAGTGTTTTATTTTTAAACAGCAATGGGTATTGTAATTAGATAAATGCTTTAATTTTTTTTACTTTCATTGATGCAATCATATCATTTTTGTTGTTCTTGTTATTAATGTGTTCAATTATGCATTTATCTTTCCTAATACTGAAAACATCCTACATTCATAATATGAATTCAATTTGGTCAATACTCTATAATATTTATGATGCCATCTAGCCAGTCTGATAATATTTTATGTGCTTTAAAATTTTTGCAGAAATGATCATTGGGGATGTTGGTCTATATTTTTCTTTCCTTGTCTTATATATCAAGATAATGGTTTTATTTGTAAGGAATGTCTTAGGACCTCTTTTTCATTTTTTTCCAATCTATATAACACTAGAATTAACTGTTGTCTAAATGTTTGCTATAATTCACTCGTAAATTTTGTTATCCTGTTTTTCCCCTTTTGAAGCATTTTATAGCTTGTTAGATTTATTTTTTCTATAGTTGGATTATTTAAATTCTTTCTTTTTAATTCAGCTAATCTGAGTATTTTACTTTTTATGTATTCATCAATTTTATTTATCAGCATATAAGTTAGCAAAATAGGTTATAATGATTTTATTTCCCTATCATTAATTGTTAATTCACCTATTTAATTTTTGATGCTAGTTAACTTTCTTTTTTAAAATCAAGACAGTTGAGAGTTTCTTATTTTTTATAAAACAGATGCAATTTTTTTTTTTTTTACTTTTTGGAGGGCAAGTGGAGTTAAATGATTTGCTCAAAGTCACATGCCTAGTGAGTGTGTCGAGTGTCTGAGGCTGGATTTGAACTCAGGTTCTCCTGACTCCAGGGCCAGTGTTCTATTCACTGTACCACCTAGCCACCCCCAAATTTTATTTTTCAATTCATTTTTTTTCCACTTCAAATATCTTTTCTTTGACTTTCAGGGTTTCTATTTTCTTATTCAATTGGAGATTTTAAAATTTGTTTTGTTTTTCACATGTATGTTACATTATTGATCTGCTTTTTATTTATTTTACTGATAAAAGTATTCAGAGAAATACAATTTCCATTAAGCAATGCTTTGGCTACATTTCAAAAATCTTAATGGATTGTGGAATTTTTGTTTCTTTGTTCATTTTTCTAGCTGACTTTCTGACTTTGGATTTTGCATTAGGGCTAATCTCTATGTATTTCTGTGGAGAGTGTCTGAGTTGAACGTTGTCATCTTGGATCCTTATACTGTTTTCTGGGGCTAATCTGTCATATTATTCCATATTCTCAGGGTAACTTAGGTTAGTCACCTGCAAGTTTTCAGTGCTCCCAAATGTAGTCTCATTTAGGGAAAAAATTGATCATAGACCTCTTGGTCTGAGCTTTGTAAGTTCCTGGCTTGAACTGAATTTAGGTGTGTACAACATTCCTGTTGGCTTGCTTCCGGTCGAAAGTTCCACTAGATTGCTGCTGATCTCAGTCAATATCAGTCATCTGGGAAGTTCTAAAGATTCAAAAACAGAAATGTAGACTCTCCTTTCATTTGAAATTCATGCCCTGGTTGTGCTACTTCAGATTTCAGACTTAACTGGAGGTGAAATTAACTTACCTCATAGGGTCAAACCCACAAACTACTCTTTACTTTACAACTTGTTCAGTATATAGCCTAGGTCCTGGGACTACTCCTCACCTTAAAAAGTCAATTGCAGACTCAAATATCCTCCTCAATACTTTAGATCTATGAACTGAAACTGTCACTCTTTTTTTTGTTTGTTTTTTGTTTTCTCAGATTTCCCTATATTGACTTAGTGTGATGCATTTTCTAGATCTTCATGGAGGAGGAGTAGACAGAGTTCAGCTACACATTTTGCTATTCTGCATCTTAGCTCAGCCTCCCACATTAGCTTTCTTGGCTGCCGTATCACAATATTGACTTTTACTGAACTTAAATTCCATTTAAAACATCAAAGCTGACTTATTTCCATGCTCATGACTTACTTACATACTGCATATAACAGACCCAAAACTAGTAATAAGATTAGAATGTTTTATATCCACAAGGAAAACATGTCCACATTCAAAGAGAATTATGATAAGAACAATTCACAAACAATAGCATTTATGAGGGAAACCACTTATTCCTGTTGTGATTCTGTGTAAACTTAAATCCACTATCCTTTCTCTTAATTGGATAAAGTATGATTTTCAAATTAAAAAAGCCAAACTAAAACTTCTTATCAACCTTTTGAGGTGTAGAGATGGAATCTGTAATAGCACATCCCCCTCCTTGAAAAAAAAAAAAACCAAAAAACAGTTCCAAATCCCATGAAATCCTTCTCCAATGATATCAAATTAGCATTTGGACTTCATATATCTAAAAACTTTAGTCAATGGGTGATAAAGACTCAAGGCTAATGTATGGAGATCACATGGAACAAAGGGATATCAGGAATACCTCTAAATACCAAGTGAGATATATTAAGCTTAAAGATAAAAAGTAGAAGGTTGGGGCTAAATATCTTAAGTGACTTCCTAACATAATGAAATCAAAATGGAAAGAATGGATCATTTAAAACAGTCAAGACCTACAAAGTATTAATTTTCATGTATATCTTAAGAATTACAAAAATAGGCCATACCAGTTTTGGAAAGTGGCCTATCAAAAACCTGTGCAATATCATTAGTCTGTGTGTGTATAAGTCTTATTACACTAATTTAGTTCTAAATAGGTTAACACTTTCACACCAAAAATGAGGAGAAAGACTGATATTTTCAGAGTCCATAATAAACATGAACAAAAAACTGCATAGAAATACTTTTTAGAGCAAGAGAGTATCACTTCACTATGCAACATTCAAAACTGATAATACTTAAATATTCTTCAATATGTGAATGTAACGGAAAGTAACTTGACTATATAGAGTCTATGAAAAGACTAAGTTTGAATAGTGGAATCAAAGACCCTTCATGGGTATTATCTACATTGGCTCATACACAAAAAGTACAGTATTTGACAAACCCCCAATTCCCTTGTAAAACCTCTTATTTTTATAAGTAGAGGAAGAAATGAAAATGAATTACTGTTTTGGACTGAACTGTAACCTAAATGGGAGAAGCTAATTAGAGAACTAATGAAAATTTTGGGATAGGATAAGCATTTTATTCTGAGGTTCGTGGTGTCTAAGACTAGACATAGTCCATTGTGCCCTAACCTTGACAACATGCAAGTGGAAAGAACAGGTAATTTACAGATCTTGGAATTATGGAATCTTAATGTTGGAAAAAATTTTACAAATTATTTATTCCAAAAGTTCTCAGAGGTATTGGTCTGAGGACACTGTTGAAGTCTTAAAAATTATTGAAATAATTTCTGAGTCATGTAACCAAGAAGATTAATGACTACACATTTTCCCTGATATTCACAAACTCCAAATCCTTCCAAAGGGCATGAGGTAAAGGAAGCACTCTCTGTGCTCTAGGTGCTCAAGAATGAAAATAACATAAAATATTCACTAAACTAAAAACAGAGAAGACAAATTTTTAACACTCACTGTATTACTTCAGCATCCCTCACCATATACACAATAAATAGTAAAATTAAATTAAAAAAGAATTCATGGTGGCTTGTTTCATGAGTGATAAAAAATTAAGAATAACTGATTGAGAATGCAAATACATAGGTATGGTGAATAATTTGAAAGACGAGATGTAAAAAATAACATTAAAAGAAAACATGATCTCTATACCCACAAAACATATTGATCTCAGAAATCAGGATATATAGAGACTTTTGGAGATTATAGGTCTCCTGAAAGAGTTTGAAAGATTTAAAATGCAAAAAAAAAAAATGATATAATGTAGGAAATTAGAAATGAAACTGCCCAGAATTTCTGAACACACACAAAAACATGTAAATCAAAACAATCCACAAATTGCCCCCAGAAAATACAAACAGAAAAAAAAACAAAACAACTTTGCTTCAAACTCTAAGAAACATTGTGGTTAAATTGAACGATTCCAATGGCACTCACCAAATTTTGCAAATGAACAAGAAAAATACCTTCATATATAAAGGAAAGGGAATTTGAGAAACAGAAGTCTATACTGAAACCACCAGAAATAACAGGAGGGAAAGGATTAATATGTTCAGAGAAGCAAAGAAGCTCAAGATGGAATCCAAAGGGACATAACTGCCAAACCTTCCTATAACTCTAAATGAAAAATTTAGTGTTCCATAAAAAGAGAAGTTCAAAGAATTCCAAGAAAGAAATCAAGACCTGGTGAAATGATTCTCTTTTCACACATGTTGGATAGCAAACATATAAGAAATATAAACACATCTAGAGACTAAGGATAACAGTGACAAAACAACAACAGACAGATCATCAAGATATTTCTTTCTAAAGGCAAATAAGGCTGCATACTGTCTCCAGTCTTTGTTTTTCCCTATTCCCAACTTGTTCAGGAGCCTGGGGATCAGTCACACTGGTGTGTGGTAGCACACTGGGAGGAGAAAACAAGAGTGGGACGGCTCTACTCTGTCCAAGAGCCCTCCTTGGATATCTTCTACGATCTACCTCAGGGGAATGGCTTTTGCCTCGGACAGCTCAATTCGGACAACAAGAGTCAACTGGTACAGAAAGTCCGTAGCAAAATTGGCTGCGGCATTCAGTTGACTAGAGAAGCAGACAGCGTGTGGATGTATAACCGTAGTAGTTACCCCATCTTTATCAAGTCAGCCACACTGGATAACTCCGACTCCAGGACGTTGTTGGTGCACAAGGTGTTCCTGGGTTTTTCCATCAAGGCTTTTGACTATGAGAAAGCATACAGTTTGTAGCGGCCCAATGACCATGAGTTCATGCAGCAGCCGTGGACGGGCTTCACCATGCAGATCAGCTTCGTGGAAGGCTGGGGCCAGTGTTACACAAGGCAGTTCATCAGCAGCTGCCCGTGCTGGTTAGAGGTCATATTCAACAACCGATAACGCAACAGGAACTGGAGGGGACTAGATGACGTTTAAAACTACTTTGCTGCTAATATTTTCCTTCTGAGTGCTTGCTTTTCATGTAAACTCTTCGGTCGTTTTATTTTTCAATTGTTGTTTATGGTTTTCTGTTTGTTTTGTTCTCGAGAAATAGCTTATGGAAAGAATTATTTGGTTTTTTTTGGGGGGGGGGGGAAATAGTATGGGGAGGGCTATCTGGTAAGTTGAGAATTTAAAAGGGGAATAAAAACCAACAACACCAAACAAAAGGTATAAATGACCATGGAGTCAGAAGAGAAGAGGGGAGTCACTTTCCTTGTCCCAAATCACCATTTCACATGTTCAATCTGTGTGGGCAAGGGGGCACAATTATGCCAGGGGAGAACATGGACATTTTGTGATACAGATGGGTTATTTCTGTTAAGAAAGAGCTTCAGTAAGAAGCCTACAGCCACAATGTGTATAGCTCTTTAGTCCTTTGGAAATGCTTGAGGGGTCGGGATATTAGTGCCCTATTAGGTTCTATCCTTTGGTTAGGTGTTCCCATATAATGAGGCCACCTCTGTGATAGAGCTCCCTTGACCTGACCCCTCCCCAGGTACTTCTCCCCCTTTATTAGTTGGCTTAGAATATAAGGCCAAGGGCCCATGTACACATAGGTCTCTTGGAAACAAACACAGCAAGATTCTGAACCAGAACCAAGACTTTCACCCTGGTCATCCCAAACTTTTGCCACCCTCACTGCTGCCATAATTGTTTTTTTCTTTATTTCCTCTTTTTCGGACATCTTGGTTTTTCTGTGAGTTTGACTTCCCTGAATTACTGCTTATGAAAGTGCCTGCTTTCCGAGGTCCAGTGTTCCTACCACAGGAAAAAATTGACTCAGCCTCTCTCCTCCCCAAAACCACAGTGTTTGGACCATTGAGTTGGGGAGGAGGGAATGAGAAGCTCCCTAAGTGGGAAGGAATGGAAGGGAAACTATCCCCCTGCTGCACTGCACCATACCCCCTCCCCTTCCACTATCCCCTCAATGGTCCATCTTAACCCAAAGCTGGTTATCAAGGTACCACTTGTGTCCCAGAATACTATGTTTTCATTTCTTGTACAACTCATACACTTGTATGATACTTTTACACTGTTCTTAGCTCAATGAGCATGTTTAGACCTCAACATAAGCTATTTTTCTAACCACAAAGGTTTAAATGAACAAAAGAAGCATTCTCATTGGAATTTTAGCATTGTAATGCTTAGTGAGAGAGAAAGGACTCCTGAAAAAAACTGAGATTTGTTAAAGAAAAAGTGTATTTTATGTCATGTATAAACATATTGTTACTTGGAAATACAAAGACGTTTTATAAGCATCATTATTTATGTACTGTGCAATGTGTATACACAAGAAAAATAAAGAAAGATGCTCTTTGCTTTAATATAAAGGCAAATTGCAAAGACAAACACGAGATTGGTGCTTTTCCATGGCCGTCGTCACCCAGCTGAATGTTTTTCTGAAGGAGTTTACGTGCCGTTAAACAATATCTAAAATGTACAAAAAATAAATAAAAAATACAGCAAATAAGGAGATGAAGGTTAAAGCAGAAGTCCCATAGAATGATGGAGAAATAAGCCTGAAAGATCATGGACTAAAACTTGACTACAGGTTCTAGAATGTGAGGGCACAAAAATGCGGTGACAAGGATGGAGAAGATAAAGAGAAATATGTTATGTACTCTAATGTACTGAAGGGCTATAGAATTGAATGGAAAATGACTACCGCAGTCTCTAGGATATAAGAGTGTTTACTAGACAATGCGTAAGGAAGTGAGGGGAGGTATTGAAAAGTTGAGTAAGGGACCAGATGAAGGGAAAACGTATTTCTTAAGTGCCTGTGGTGTGCCAGTACTTTATGGTCAGTACTTTAATAGTATCTCATTTTATCTTCACAACAACACTAGAAAGAAGATGATGTAATTATCTGTATTTTACAGTTCAAAAAACTTAAGCAGAGAAAGGATTCTGGGAAGATGGCAGAGCAGGTCAGAAAATATCAAGCTCTCAAGATTTTCCTTCACAGAAGAGATAAAATGGTACCTCAGAGTGAACAGAGAGTTACGAAAATAAGTAAGAGTAGGTGCAGAACAAGGGTCCTTCTAGGACAATCCAAGAAAATTTGAAGAAAAATCCCAAGACCCCTGTGAAGAGGAAATACCTCCAGGTTAGGGAGTGCTTAAACAACAACAGTAAGCTCTAGGGTTAGCTGAGTTGGGAGGCTGCCTCAGTCACAGCCACGGCAGCTTTTATACCTGGGACAGTGATGGAAGTCAGGCATCTGAGCTGGGGAAGATCTAGAGAACCTCTGCTCACATGGAACAAACAGATCAAGCTGTGCTATAGAAATGGATTGGGGGAGAGAAGGAACAAGCACACACTGAGGGAGTGCAGAAGCAGTGGGAGATGTACACTAGTGGCTGTGGGCACTTACAGGAGGCTAGATGTCTTGGTTTGAGTTCAAGGTCAGAGGGGAGAACTGAAGAGTATCTGATGCCGGAGGCACTATCCCCAATACCCCAGGACTGCAAATGATTATAAAAACTAATCTTTTTTTTTTTTTTAAGAAAAGTACAGGTAAAGAAGAAAGAATCCAACCATAGAGAGCTACTATGGGAACAGAGAAGACTGGGGTTTGTCTTCAGAGGAGGATACTGAAGCAAAGAAACACTCTTCTACTCCCAAGAGTAATGCCAAATGGTCACCTGCCCCAAAGAATTCATTGAAGAATGTAAAAAGACAATTCACATGGCAAAAAATGCCCAAAAAACCAATGAGGAGAAGAATGCCTTAAAAAGCTGAGTTTGCCAGATGGAAAAAGAATCTCAAAAACATTCTGAAAAGAATAATTCCTTCAGAATTATAGTGGAGCAAATGGAAGCAAATGACTTTATGAGAAATCAAGATACTATCAAACAGATCCAAACAAATGAAAAAATAGAAGGCAATGTGAAATATCTCCTTGAAAAAACCACTGATCTGGAAAACAGATGCAGGAGAGACAATTTAAAAATTATTGGACTACCTGAAAGCCATGATGAAAAAAAGAACTTAGAAAGTGTCCTTCAAGAAATTCCCAAGGAAAATTTCCCTGATATTTTAGAACCAGAGGGCAAAATAGAACTTGAAAGAACTCACTGATCACCTCTTGAAAAAGATCCCAAAAAGAAAATTCCCAGGAATGTTAAAACCAGGTTCCAGAGTCCCCAGATCAAGGAGAAAATATTATAAGCTGCCAAGAAGAAACAATTTGAATACTGTGGAAACACAATTAGGATAACCCAGATCTAGCAGCCTCTACATTAAGGGATCGAAGGGCCTGGAATATGATATTCCAGAGATCAAGGGAGCTAGGATTAAAACCAAGAATCACCTACCCAGCAAAACTGAATATAATGTTCCAGGGAAAAATATGGTCATTCAGTGAGGTAGAGGACTTTCCAACATTCTTGCTGAAAAAACCAGAATTGAAAAGAAAATTTGACACTCAAATACAAGAATCACGAAAAGGTAAACATGGAAAGGAAATCATAAGGAACTTATCAAAGTTGAACTATTTACATGCCAACATGGAAAAATGATAATTGTAACTTATGAAACTTTTCACAGTATGAGGATAGGTGAAGGGAATAC
>JAQQSU010004169.1:0-14154 GCA_028627135.1 Pseudochirops cupreus | reverse complement strand
TATTATGTTATACATAAGTATATATTATGTGTATCTATAGGTCTTAAATATTTATATCTATGTGGACTATACTAATATAAACGTATATTTTGAACTTATAGCTATGCTATATTAAGTACACATATGTAAAATATACACATACATAAATTTACTGTATTTACACAATATCATTATGCATAATGTGCATATATTTAAGTCTATGTAGATATAAACAAGCAACGTGCATATATGTATAGTGTAATGTTACATATATATGTTACACACACACACACACACACACACATACACACACACACACACAGCCTTTAGATTTCTTCTAGCACCAGAAAGAGGTGGCCCCCTTTTCCAAATCCCTGTTCCACTGCCAAACAAGTAACAGCACCAGACTTGGGGATAACAATGAATGGCTATGCTGGGTTCTTTGCCCACTGAAACAGTGCCTGGAGAGGAGTTTTATCAGCTACAACTCAAGAAAGTCTCCACTAATGAAACACATTAAGAGTTCATTAGTGCTTCTCTATAAGGCAGCATTGTGAACAAGTCATAAGAGACTAAACTCATCTCCTTTTTTGGACAGGATTATTATTAGACCGATTGATTGATTGAGGGACAATATTTATCTCAAGTTCAACAAAATAAAAGTCACTCCTGGCAACTTGTGGTGAAAATGGAGAGATGCAGGATGGAAGGCAGTACAGTTAGGTAGATTCAGAACTGGATGAATGACAAGACCCAAAGAATAGTGTCTAAATGCTTGGGTGTCAGCCTGGAGGAAGGCCTGTCTACAGTGGGAGTGTCTCAGTATTTTGTCTTTGGCCCTCTTCTGTTCAGCATTTTTTATCAGTGATTTGGGTGGGGCCATACAGGGTGTGCTTAACAAACCTGCAGGTAGCACAAACCTGAGAGAAATCACTAATAAACTAGATAACAGAATCATGATCCAAATTGATCCTGGCAGACTAAAAGGAAGGCTGAAGATATTATTCAATTTAATAGTGACAAATATAAAATCTTGTACTTGCGTTAAAGAAATCACCTGTCCAACTCTGACACAGGACAGAAGTTTCCAGAAAATGGTATATATGAAAAAGTCCCTTGAGCTTTTTTGAATTATAGAGTCAATGTGAGTCAGTTATGTGATATGGCAAGCAAAAAGAGCTTATATATTGCCAGGCTGCATTAACAGAAGTATGCATGTTTACAATGAGGCTTTAAACTTTTAATTTTTTTTTGTAAGTACTGGTGGTCCAGCAACTTTATGAAGTATATACTATGTACAGTCCCCGATGCCACATTTACAAACTACAGCACATACAGAAAACAAAGTCAGCATCCAGGGTTATCAAAGAACTTAATCAGTTGAAAGATTTGGTATTTTTTATATGCCCTGTGCTCTCCCACCTACATGCCACTTCTATCTGAAATGGCCACTTTCCTCCCTCTCATTATCTGATGAAATTCTACTTAGCCTTTAAGGTTCAATTCAAAGGCTACCTTTTCCATGAAGCTTCCCCTGATATCTTACTCTCATTTTCCCCTTTTGAAAATAACCTTCCCTTTCATACCTTTGTTTCCCCCAATACCACTTTGTTTTACAAGTCTTGAATGCGCTAAAAATATAATAATGTATATTGTCATTATCTGTATTTATGGCTTATCTAAATTTTATACCAGCAGAAGGTCTCAGTGGACTGTTTCAAGCTGGTGAAAAAGGGAGGATGCCGAGGTCTACCACTTCTTAATTTTGGCAAGAGCCAAATTTATTTCCATTTCTCAGGACACTGCCTTCAATAAATGTCTATACCCTACCATCTCTGAGATCCTAATGATAGTGTGCGTATCTACCAACTACAAATGCCCTAAGAGGTGGAAGTCCTGCCTGGTGTAAAACTGGGCCCTGCCTGCTTTTGGGAAAAGGAGGCTCACCACTGAGGCTTCTAGGAAAATCTCTGCCAGTACTTGCTACTGAAGTCTTTCAGAAACCCACAGAAAACTTCTGTTAGAGGTACCTAGCTGAGAGGCAGCTAAGTGGTGCACTGGATAACGGGCTGGGCCTGAATAAAGGACCTCAGGAAGACCTGAGTTCGTATCCAGCCTCAGACACTTCCTAGCTGTGTGAACCTGGACAAGTCACTTAACCTCGGTCTGAATCAGTTCCTGAACTGTAAAATGGGAGGTGATAAAAGCACCTATCTCCCTGGGTTATTGTGAGCCTCAGCACAGGAATTTAGTAGGATGCTTGATAAATGTTTGCTCCCTTCTGTTTACTGGCTACACCCACAAGGAAATAACTTCCAAGTATGAGAAAATATCCAAGCATTAAAGACAATCCAGTCTTGAAAGATGATTTTAAGGTCATCGACATGCCACTCTTCCCCAGTTACCTCAGCAAACAGTTATCACAACTAAAGCTGTAGGGGAAAAGAAAACAGTTGAAGACCGACCATAGTCCCTGCCCTCAAAGAGCAAGCTTACCAGGAAGATACAATTCAGACACATAAAAAGACAAAGAGATGCAAGACAATACAATGACAAAGTTCAGATTCTACATGCTCAGTCAGGAAAAGCAAAGGGCAATGTGGCCCTACAGTTATTCTGGAGGAGGTGAAACTTGAGATGAACCTGGGGAAAAAGATATTCCAGGCACCATGGGGAAGAGAAGGTGATCTTGGAGGTTTACATAGTCTGTCGTGGACCATGGTATGTATCACCTCTCTCGCCTACTCTTCAATCATAATAAAATGAACTACAAAATCAATCCATCAACAGACACTATGTGCCAGGCATTATGCTAAGCAATGGAGATGATGATAATAACTAACATTTACACAGCAGCTTTCAGACTGACAAAGTGCTTTGTACATATTATCTCATTTGAGCCTCACAACAACCCTGGGAGGTAAGTGCTACTATTATCCCCATTTTACAGATGAGGACATTGGGTCTGAGAGAAGTTAAGTGACTTGCCCCAGGTCACAACTATAGGTGTCTGAGGCAGGATTCAAATTCAGGTGATCCTGATTCAAAATCCACTACTCTATCTGCTTCAGGGCCCTAACAGCCTCTAATATAAAGAAAGAAAAAACTCAACATACCCTCTCTTCAACAAGCTCACATTCTAATGGAGGAAAAAATATATACATAAATAGGGGATGTTTGTGCGGGTATTTGTGTGTGTGTGTGTGTGTGTGTGTGTGTGTGTGTGTGTGTGTGTGGACACACAATACATCCAGAGTAGAAGGGAGGTAACCTTAGAGAAGAAGGCATTAACAGCCAGGGAGCCCAGAAAAGGCCTCCTGCAGGAGGTAGCATCTAAGGTAGGTATTGAAAGAAACCAGGGATTCTACGAGGCATAGGAGACAGCTAGTGGAAAGATAAGGAGACTAGATTGTGTGAGAAACCCTAAGTATCCCAGTATCGCTGAACCACTGAGTGCCTAGAAGGGAGAAATGTGTAAGAAGGCTGGAAAGACAAGAAGGGACCAAACTGTAGAGTCCTAAATGCCTAACAGAGGAATTTATATTTGATTCTAGTGAGTCTATAATCTTATCATAAATACATGGAAGTACTTACACCCTCTCTTTTCCACCCCCAAAGAATTTCACTATGTATGAATTCATATCTCCATAACCACCACAAGGGTACACGTAGGGCAGGAACGATAATCCTCATATTCAAAGTAGAAAACTGAAGTGCACTGTAGGTTAGTAGCCACAAAAAAGGCTGGAAGTCCACACCACCAAAAATTTCTAAATCCAAGAGAGAGACCTAAGCCATTTCTACCTTTTCCTTAAATATCAGCTTCTTTCCTAGGCAACAATGGCCAATCAATAACCATTCATTATGTCTTTAGCCTGGAGGAGATACAGTAATCTATGTGTCAGTATGCTTATACCTACACAAGCAATCCATTATAGAAGAAAACCCCGGCTGTGACCATACCGGAACCTCAAATTCCTCAGGCCAGAGAATAGCTGGTCTCATCTCCTATTCTGCTTCCTCCAAATCAATGCCTACTGCTCCTCAACATCACAGGATTTCAGATTTGGAAGAGACATCAGGGACTATTAGTTCAGCCCATCTTTGAAAAAGACTACCCTCTATGACATACCTGACAAGCTGTCCCCCTGGCCTTTGCATGGATACCTTTATAGAAGGGAGAACTCACTACCTCCCAAGGCTACCAATTCCACTTTTGGACAGGTCGTAATTGTTAGAAGTTCTTCCTTACATCAAGCCTAAACCTTTCTCTTTATAATTTCCACTCTTAACTTCTACTCTGCTATCTGGAGCCAAGCTAGATAACTTAATTCCCCTTCCATATCACAGCTGCCTTCAAATACACAAAAGCAACTATTATAGCTTCCCCAGATTATCTCTTATCCAAGTTAAACATCCTCAGTGCTTTCATCTAACAATCATATGGCATAACCTTGAGTCTCTTCATCATCCTAAGTCATGCTTCTTCTTCATACGCTCTCCAACCAACCAACATTCTTCTGAAATATGTTGCCAGAATTGAACACAATATTCCAAGGTGTGATCTGACAAGACTGAGTAGCATGAGACAAATTATCTTTCTAGTCCTGGACACTAAACCTCTTCAATGCAGCCAAAGATCAAGTTAACTCTCTTGACTGCCACATCACACATTGAGCTTGTGGTCTACTAAAGCCCATAGATCTTTTACAGATGGAACTGTCTCCCACTCTCCCCACCACCCTATACTGCACTTTAAAAAAACTGTATTCTCTTTTGTTTTCACATCATCTACATTTCCACTGTATTCCTCCCCTCATCCCTTCATATATCCATTCAAAACAAAGAATTTTTAGAAGGAAAAAAGTTGAGTAAAACATATTTCAACAAAGTCTAATATTATACACAACATTCCACACCCACAATTCCCCACTTCAGCAAAAAACAAGGGGAAGCTATCTTCCCATAACTCTTCTTTGGATCAAGTATGGCCATTATAATTTTGTAGTATTAGGTTTCAAATATTGTGTTGCTGTTGTTCTTTCCATTTACACTGTTCCAGTTAATTGGCATTGTGTATATTATTATTCTGGTTCTGATTATTTTGCTTTGCATCAGTTCATATATGTCCAGACTTCTTGGTGCTTATCATATTTTTTCCAAATTCGTTGCATAATAATATTCCATTATATCCACATACCATTTAGCCATTCTCCAAATGATAAACATTTACTTTGTTTCAAGTTCTTTACTCCCACAAAAAGCACTACCATAAATATTTTGATGAATGTGAAGCCTTAATTTCTGTCACTGTTCTCCTTAAGGTATATGCCTAGCCCATCTTGTGCTTTTGAAGTTGATTTTTTGAACCCAAGTGTAAGATTTTACATTTACCCAACCAGACTTCATCTTATTAGGTTAAGCCCAATATACTAGCTTATCAAAATCCTTCTGAACAGTGACTCTACCATCGAGTGTGTTATCTATGCTGCCTAGCTTTATGTCATCTGCAAATCAGCTAAGCATGTCATCAATGCTGTTATCTGAGTTACTAATAAAAAGGGAGGGAAAAAGCATAGGATCAAGCACAGATTCCCTGTAGTATCCCTCTAGACACCTTCAAAATTGATAGCAAACCATTAATGACTGTCCTTTGGGTCTCAATCATTCAAATATTCCCAAAACCATCTCATTGTATAATGACCCTGACCACATCTCCACCTCTTCCACATAAAAAATGTGAGAGACTGTTACAGATTTGCTAAAATCTAGGTAAACTATATCTATACTACTCCCCTAATTTATCCGCATAGTTAACTGTGTCAAAAAAGGAAATAAGTTAGAATCTGGTATGATCTGTTCTTGAAGAAGTCAGGATGAGTCTTTGTAACCCCTATTTCTTTTTCTAGACATTTACTTACCCTTTCTAACAGCAACAATAAAATAATAATAATGGGGAGGAGGAGGAAGCAGAAGAGAAGAATTCTGTCAGTACTTAGAAACATAATATTGAAAGAACTCCCTCCAACACTGCACTTCTTAACCAGAGTACAGCCCACCTTGAACTCTGTAAATAAATCCTAGAGAAGTCAGGCTTAGAGGTACACAGAGCTCAAATGGTTTGCCCAAAATCACAAAGCTAGTAAAATGTCAGAGGCAAGATTTGAACCTGGCTTTTCTTGATTCTAGGTGGAACACCTCACTCACGAGAGTACACTCCTCATCAATAATATACTCTAGAATGTGGCCAGGAATTTAAGTCAAGCTCACTACTCTATAGTTTAATCTCCAATCTCCTTCCGTTTTGAAGTCCAGGACATCGATCCAACTCAAATCCTATAATACATCTCCTGTTCTCCATAACCTTTCAAAAACACTGATGTCTGAGCCATGTCTGCCATGACTTTTCAGAACCTGTGGATATACATGAGCCTGGTACCATGAACTCATCAAGTGCCTGGCAATAGTCAGCGTTTAACAAAGGCTTTATTCCCCTATCAAGGGCATCTAGATGTCTTCTGTCTTGCTCTAATTATCTTGAATAACAACTCCCCATTAACCATTTTTGTTCTGATCTTTTCAGTTCAAAGATGGTCCTCCTCAACAGGAAACAAAGTCAGATTGAGCATCTCTGCCTCTTCTCAGTCACCAATTACTGTATCATCCCAACCACTGTGAACAGTAGTCCTTTTTTGCTCTTCTTTTCCCCAGTGTAGCTTAACAAGAAAAAGAAAGTTTAAAAACAAAAACCCCAAAACCCAACAGCTCTTTGGCTTGCTTTTGTTTTCCTCATCAGCCTCAGCTCACTCTCAGCGCTGGTGCTCCTAACACAGTTCTTACGGCTCCCATACCACATCTCCCCGGTTACCTTTCCAGCTCAGTTTGATGTTCCACTCATAGAAGAAAATCAGCTTTCCCTTGCGGCTGCTGCAGGAGGCCTCCCCTTCCACCTGCTTCAGGTCACTGATCTCACAGCTGCCAACCTCATTCTCCACCATGACCCCCACCAGGAGCTCCCGCAGCTTCCCCTTTGACCAGCTGGTTGCGTCCCGCTCTGTCCTGTTGGCAGGAAGTTCACTACAGAGATTTACCCAAGAACAGAAGTGCCACAATGGGGTCAGCCTTGCCTCCCATCCAACCCCAAGGTCTATCTCTGAAAAGTTACCAAAGCAGTGGGTTATAATGGAACAGGGCTCCCCTCTAGCATTGTCCCCCAAAATATCATTTCAATCAGTTGCACACTGCTAATCTGCCATCTGTGAATTTCTCTAAACTGTTATTAAAATTGCTTACAAGAAAATAAAGCAAATTTAGCATATATCATTACTGAATATGTAAAGAAACACTTTGTCTTTAAAGTATCACTTTCAAACTTGAAGAGTACTCAGGATACCAGTTCTGGCATCCAAACCCCTCCTCCAAATCCATTTATTCAACCCACACTTAGCAAATTTCCAGTGCACTAAATCACCACGAAGCCCTGAGGCAAACATAAGGAAAGTATGAGAGAAAATCTATGCCCTTCAAGAAGTTTTGGTCTAGTAGAGAAGATGAAATACAGACAAGTGGCAGTATCCGGCAACGCCTTGCCCTGTTACATCTGTGGAGAAGTGAGCCAATAGAAGTCTCAGAGGAAGGAGCAGTCAGGTAGCCTAGGGTCACCAGGAAAGGCTTCATGGAGGAGAAGGGTACACCCTTGAAGAAGGGTAAGGTGACCATAGGAAATGAGAATAATTTGAGCAAAAGCTGTAGTAAGGAATGAATATAGGGCTATTATACCCTGGAACAATGAGAAGACAAGCCAGGTTAGAGAAACGGAGCCACCCTATCAAACCAATCCCAATTTCTCACTGTTTTCAATATAAACCTTTTGCTCCGGTCAGGTGGCCTATTCCTCCTACAAAGTTGGTATGATCAACCCCACTCATGCCCTCACCACTCCACCGGAGTGCCCTCTGAAATTCCCCCATTGCCTAGCCAAATCATACTTGCCAAGCCCAGCCAAAAAAAAAAAAAAATGCCACATCTTCCATGAACCTCAAAGCTCCTCCATCCCTAACTCCTCCTCCCTTCTGAATTTCCACACTGAGCCAATTATCTGGTATACAGTCTTCTAAGAACACAACACAAAGTCCTTTTAAATGGATTTTCTCAATTAACGTTGCTCTTGGATTATTATTGTTGTTACTATTATTAATTAGTGTTGCCTCTCCAACAACGGATGACATGAGGGCCCCTAGCAGAGCATCAGAAGACAATCTGGCATAACCTCTCAGAGCCTGTCTCCTTTGTGAAATGAGGCTAGTAATATCTTACAGGGCTGTTGTGAGGAAAATGCCTTGCAACCCTTAAAATACTCTAGTAATGAGAGTTATTACTGAGCACACAGGAGGTGAACAATAGCTATCTATACTGATGTGCCTTCCTACTGGCATATTTGGGGTGTGTCTTGGTAGTTGCATGGAATCCTGGGATATTCACCTCTCTGGACCACAATTTCCTCTTCAGTAAAATGACTTGGACTAGACAAACTTTAGTCCTCATTAGCTCTAACATTCTGTGACTTTCCCAAGGAACATGTTGGATAGACTAAATTAATTCACATGAAAAAGCTCATTGCCAAGATCAAATGAGGGAATGTATGTGGTCAAAATCTGTAAAGCAACAATGCAATGGGAAGTCCACATAAGGGGGAAAAAAAGTTGGGCAGCATTTAGAGTGAATGTGGCCAAGATCTTGAGTTTGATGGCCATATCTACTAGTGTGGACCTTGGCCCACACCACACCTCCAAACCAAGGCCCCTATGCTTGGTCACTAGAAGCTGTAAGGGTTTGGAGAGCTCAGATCAAACTCATCCTCACCAATGAAAAAAAAAGCCCACATAATTTTCCAGACTCAGGTATAACTGTCACTGTCATATAGAGGGTAGCACATCAGTTTCCTTATTTTAAAGAGGATATGGAATTTAGGATGGCACAAGTAGATAGGGTGGTAGGCCTGGAGTCAGGAAGACCTGAGTTCAAATCCTGCCTCAGACACGTAACCTCTGTTTGTCTCGGTTTCCCTCATCTGTGAAGTGGGGATAATAATAGCACCTACCTTCCAGGGTTATTGTGAGGATCAAATGTGATGTCTTGTAAAGTGCTATATAAATGTGAGCTGTTATTATATGACTCTAGCAGCACTTAAAGTTCATAAGGATAACGATCAATAATGAGCGTGGCACAATGGAAAAAATCCTGAATTTGGAATAAGGGAACCTGAATTTAAATCCCTCCTCCATCACTATCTATGTGACTTGGGACAAATCACTTAAACCTCTCTGGGCCTCCTCTGTAAAATGAGAGGCTTTGGACTAATTAGACTCTAAGGTCCCCCTTCACACACTAAATCTATGATCCTAATAGCTCTCATTTAGACAGCTTTAGGGTATTTTACATACATTATCTCATTTAATCTCTTTAACAATCAGTAATTTGTGGTAACAAGCCCGCTGTAAAACCCAAACCAAGATAATGCAAATGTTTCCACTGCACCCCAAAGCCTCTACTGCCTTCTCCAGCCTTTGAATAGAACGGCTCAGAAGCAGTCCAAATGTCTGTTTTCTGAGAGAAAACAGAGGAAAGCTAACTGGTCCATGACCTTGTCCTAATTAGTACCTAGGTCCTTCTAACCACCTGCACTAATTGGCCCAGACTAACCCCTAAATAATACAAGATTGAAGGCACTATCCACAAGCGCCTTCTAAATCATAACTAGTTCCCTTTTTACTAGCAAAGTCAGCCAGAAGAAAAAGAACATAGCGCTACAGGTTCCTGAACGAGTCTGGGGAAACCCCCTGCAATCCCAGGGACATATTTCTGGTTCTCAGCTAAACTCACCACCCTACTGGGCCTCTTAAGTCAGATTTGTGAAGCACCCATTCTAATTTCCTGTGCTTTCCCTACAGTCACAGTGCCTCCCTGGTCACCCTCTCACACAGGGTTAAATACAGTGCAAAGTATGAACTGGTCACAGCATTTACAACGCTCTCTGTGGAGGAGGAAGGCCACTCAGGGATGTGGAGAATTTGATGTCTGCTACACCTGCTCAGACCCCAGTCTCACTACCCCGAGATTTCGAAACATCCTCAAAAGAGAGAGAGGAAGAGGACGCCTGTGACAA
Organism: Pseudochirops cupreus; assembly: GCA_028627135.1. Lineage (NCBI taxonomy): Eukaryota > Metazoa > Chordata > Mammalia > Diprotodontia > Pseudocheiridae > Pseudochirops > Pseudochirops cupreus. The sequence goes on along the minus strand of JAQQSU010004169.1, from coordinate 4,010 downwards.
GTCCACCACCTCCCCACACCTTAATTCTGCAGTCCAACAGAGGCAGAGGGAGGTCAAGTTAGCTACCCAAGGTCACAATCATCAGTACTCTGAGCTGGGGCTCCCTTTTTCTCCTCTTCTCTAAGCACCAGCCTTGGATATGAGAATGGAGTTTAGAAGAGAGCTGAGACAAGAAGCCCCTTCTCTCATCCCCCTCCCGCCGCTAATCTCAGGGAGAAGTGAAACAACTTGCCCTCCCCGCAAACGCTTTCAGGAGGAAAATAAGCCTGACCCAGGTACGCCTGGGACTGGAGGGGGAGGAGTGATGAAGAGGGCCCCTAGGGTGTCTATTGCCTAGAGACCTGAAGACCGGGTGGGAGGTGGGGAGGAAGAAGGATGGGTCGGGCAAGCGCACACAGGATGTGCGAAGAAAAGGGAGGGGAAGGTGTCCTGAGGCTGGTGACAAGGGGCGCATGGGATGGTGCTGGCACATGCCTTGGAGAGGTAGGCGGCGTCCGCAGCCCGGAATCTCCCTAGTCACCGGCTCGAACGTAGAGGAGTCAAGGGGCGCTCCAGAGCCCAGACGGGGAGCAACAGAACGTGGTCCCAGGAGCCCCCCGGTACGCGGCCCTCCCTCAGTCTCTGTGCGCCTGCCCCTGCACCGGGGTCCCCAGTCCCGTCGGGTCCCTCCAGCCCTCTCATCCCCAACCGCGCACCAGTGCCAATTGTTCACGTTGGTCCCGTCAGCCCTCTCCTCCACGATCCAGCGCGGATCCCCATGTCCCCATTTGGCCATGGCGTCTCAGGCCGCAGTGACAGTCGCAAGCTCCGGGTTCCGCCTGGCTGGAAGTGGAAACGGACCCTCCTGGAGCTAGCGGCGATAGCAGCCGATCCTCGCCGGCGTTTCCGGCCTTCTGTATCTGAACCTGAAATCCTCGCAGCACCAAGAAAGTACCAGAAATTCCCGCCCTCGGCCCCGCCTCCGCCTGAGCTCCGCCCCCCCTGCTCCCTACAACTGCGTCGGGGATACACTAGGCGCTGGGGGCACGAGTGGGAACGGAGCCACTTGGTTTGGCCGTCTAGCTTAGTAGGATATAGAGCCAGATCCCCAGCGACTCTTCCCAGTTGCTGCATGGTGTGTAGTTTAAAATGCTTTAACAAACGCTTTCCTTCCACGTCCTTTCCAGACACTTAAACTCTCATCCATCCCTTCACCACCCAAGAAGCGTCATGGTTCCCTGCTAGGGACTAGGAGGAGTGGGGAGGATAAGGATCATAGTTTAGAATAAACATCTTCCCTTATGGCCCCCATTACTTCCCTCCCAAATAATCTGTTCCTTTTTTGAGCCACTTAAGGAATGGGCAAGGAGTAAGAGGTATAATTAATAGGGAAAGGAGCAAAATTATAACGGGGTGTTCAGATGGGGTGCTAGAAAGAGTAGAGGATGAGAACCATAGGAAAAGTGAAGGGAGCCCTCGCCAGCTCCAGTCTTCCCCCAACAGCTCCAGGATATTATTGACTTTCTTGCAGTTTTGAAACCCAGGAGGCGGTATACAAATGCATAGAATGGAACCAGGGAAATAACTTTTAGATTGCTCTCCTGGAAGAATGTCTGTAAGAAACCCGTTAAAGCCGTTGTATGTTAAAACAAAACAAAACAAAACAAAAACAAAAAAACCTCTCCAAAAACCATCGGCTCCAGGATTTATAGCCAGCAGATGCAGTGTTAAGCATCAAGGGGAGTAGGGTGACATTATACTGTTGTATAATGAAATTGCTTGTCTATTTGATATTGATATGTGATCTTACAGCAATGTTGTTTTTTAAGTTCAAAATGGCAGGTTTGGTATTTGGGCAATGTAAATGGAGATTAAAATATAATTAGAAAAATTACTCACTAGGAATATGAATTTGGAAATTATAAGCCTAGTAAACAGTAGGCACAGTATTTTAGAAACATTAGAATTTTAGAAATTTAGAATCAATAGTTTATCTGGACAGTAGATAAGATAGAGTAGGTAGAAATATGTATGTATGTCATTCTTAAAAATGAATAGAATCTAATAGCAAAAATCTTGACTTTGTCCTTCCTGGAGATTCATGCCATAATACTCTAGTAATCAAGAATGGCAACACTTTAATAAGTCCAATCATTAACAATACATGTCACTATACCCTAATATTTTAATAATACTCTAATATAATTACAAATTCCATTTAACAAACATATTAAATTCCTACATTGTCAAATGTTACAGAAAGCTCAAGAAAAATGAAGATTGAGGAGAATGGATTCAATTTGGCAATTTGATCCTCAGTTTCACTAGAGTAGTGAGGATAGAAGTCAGACTACAAGGGACTGAGGAGTGAGTGGACGCAACTGAGAAGGAAGCAGAGGCAACAAGTATAAACAGAGTATGGAAGTTTGAGAGTGGAAGGGGAAAGAGCTAGAAGAAGATTAATGCTCCTATGCATAAGTTCTCATTGGCTTTGCTGTTCCCTACACTGGTACAGACTAGAACCAACCTATCCATTGTCATCTCATCCTGTGCTTTTCTTGTCCATGTATGGGTGTATTTCATGAATGCTAGTGACCACTCTTCCTGTGGGTCTTCATCACCAATAATGGCAGATACCACTGAATTGGAAGAGCTCTCCTGCAGAAATGGGCCCTTGAGTAAGCTGCAGATCTTCCCTTGGATGGATACAACCTTGAAAGATTTGACCAATTTTAAGATTTGACCAATTTAGTAAAACAAGTCTACCCAGAAACTCAAAAGAAGGCCACACATTTCACTTTTGCTACTGTTTTTTTACAGATCTTAAAAGACCTGGTCATTGAGTAAAAAAGATCAGCAATACTCTGTCTGGCAGAAAGGAGACTGAGGACTCCATGACCCTACAAACTTAGAAGTTCCAAATAGAAGATTATTTGGATATAGCAACCATTCCCCCAGATCAGACCCCACCTCCCTCAGGGTGCATGAGACCATATTAAACTTTGTTTACTAATTTTTTTAAATGCTGTCTGTGTGGCATCCCTCATTGTCACATGACTTATCCAACTCCTTTTCTGGCCATACATATCATGAATGATGTTATTTACCTAACAAGATCTCAAATTTAGAGCTAAAAGAACAAATGTTAAAGGTGTTCTAGTCCAACCCACTGAGTGTAGAAATGATGAAACTGAGTCCCAGAGCAGATAAGCAACTTGTGCAAAGTTACCCAGATAGTAAGAGGCAGTGACAGGATCTGAACTCATTCTCTGAGCCCTACGCTCTTTCCATTTACCATGCTTCCTTTGGGATGCTGGGCGTTGGTCGTCCACTGCAGCCTACTTATAGCAGTCATAAGTCTTTTCACTGTGGATCACTTGTAATTTTATTTTCTAAAGCAAAGAGAATAAAAATTTCCAGGAGACCACCACTCGTTTTCATTTATAGGACTACCATCCATGGCCAGCCCCCTAATGTATCCTATCATTTTTGTCTTGGGTCCACTGCCTCTCTCAGTGGTCTTATCAGCTCACATAAGTTCAACTGTTACAGCTACGATGATAGATCCGAGAGGTACTACTATCCATCTCTCATGTGTCTCCTGAGCTCCAGCTCTGCGTCATCATCTTTCGACTGGGCATCTCCACTTGGGTGTTCCACATGGATCTCAAATATGTCTCAAACCAAGATCATTATCTTTCCTCTTAATCCCAACCCTCCTAACTTCCTTATTTCTGCTGAGGACAACACCATCCTTCCAGGCACCCAGGTTCACACCTGATCCCAATGTCTAATCAGTTGCCAAGTCTTGTAGATTCCACCTCAACAATACATTTCTTGCATCCACTCCCCTTGCTCCATTCATACAATCACTACACTATTTCTGAACCTCATCACTCCTTGCCTGGACAATTATAATCACCTCCTAATTGGTCCCCCTGCCTCCAATCTCTCCCTTACCCAAACCATCCCCCACAAAAGTAGAAGCAAAATTGGTATTCATAAGGCACAGGTGTGGCCATGATGACTCC